>WNWK01020761.1:0-35216 GCA_009830355.1 Cherax destructor | reverse complement strand
TTTAACACTGGCGTAGTTACTGGAGATCACCGCAGTTTCAACACTGGCGTAGTTACTGGAGATCACCGTTAGTTTCAACACTGGCGTAGTTACTGGAGATCACATCAGTTTCAACATGGCGTAGTTACTGGAGATCACCATCAGTTTCAACACTGGCGTAGTTACAGGAGATCACCGTCAGTTTCAACACTGGCGTAGTTACTGGAGATCACCGCAGTTTCAACACTGGTGTAGTGACTGGAGATCACCTTCAGTTCAACACTGGCGTAGTTACTGAGATCACCGTCAGTTTCAACACTGGCGTAGTTACAGGAGATCACCGTCAGTTTCAACACTGGCGTAGTTACTGGAGATCACGCCAGTTTCATCACTGGCGAGTTACGGGAGATCAATGTCAGTTTCAGCACTGGCGTATTTACTGGAGATCACCGTCGTTTCAACACTGGCGTAGTTACGGGAGATCACCGTCATTTTCAACACTGGCGTAGTTACAGGAGATCACCGCAGTTTCAACACTGGCGTAGTCTGGAGATCACAGTCAGTTTCAACACTGGCGTAGTTACTGGAGATCACCGTCAGTTTCAACACTAGCGTAGTTACTGGAGATCACCATCAGTTTCAACACTGGCGTAGTTACTGGAGATCACCGTCAGTTTCAACACTGGTGTAGTTACTGGAGATCACCGTCATTTTCAACACTGGCGTAGTTACTGGAGATCACCGTCAGTTCCAGCACTGGCGTAGTTACTGGAGATCACCGTCAGTTTCAAAACTGGCGTACTTACTGGAGATCACCGGCAGTTTCAACACTGGCATAGTTACTGGAGATCAGTCAGTTTCAACACTGGCGTAGTTACTGGAGATCACCGCCAGTTTCAACACTGGTGTAGTTACTGGAGATCACCGCAGTTTCAACACTGGCATAGTTACTGAGATCACCGCAGTTTCAACACTGGTGTAGGTACTGGAGATCACCATCATTTTCCCAAACTGGCGTAGTTACTGGAGATCCCCGCAGTTTCAACACTGGCGTAGGTACTGGAGATCACCATCAGTTTCAAAACTGGCGAGTTACTGGAGATCACCGTCAGTATCAACACTGGCGTAGGTTACTGGAGATCACCATCAGCTTCAACACTGGCGTAGTTACTGGAGATCACCGTCAGTTTCAACACTGGCGTAGTTACTGGAGATCACCATCAGTTTCAACACTGGCATAGTTACTGGAGATCACCATCAGTTTCAACACTGGCGTAGTTACTGGAGATCACCGTCAGTTTCAACACTGGCGTAGTTACTGGAGATCACCATCAGTTTCAACACTGGCGTAGTTACTGGAGATCACCACTAGTTTCAACACTGGCGTAGTTACTGGAAATCACCATCAGTTTCAACACTGGTGTAGTTACTGGAGATCACCATCAGTTTCAACACTGGCGTAGTTACTGGAGATCACCGTCAGTTTCAACACTGGCGTAGTTACTGGAGATCACCATCAGTTTCAACACTGGCGTAGTTACTGGAGATCACCGTCAGTTTCAACACTAGCGTAGTTACTGGAGATCACCGTCAGTTTCAACACTGGCGTAGTTACTGGAGATCACCGTCAGTTTCAACACTGGCGTAGTTACTGGAGATCACCGTCAGTTTCAACACTGGCGTAGTTACTGGAGATCACCATCAGTTTCAACACTGGCGTAGTTACTGGAGATCACCGTCAGTTTCAATACTGGCGTAGTTACTGGAGATCACCGTCAGTTTCAACACTGGCGTAGTTACTGGAGATCACCGTCAGTTTCAGCACTAACGTAGTTACTGGAGATCACCATCAGTTTCAACACTGGCGTAGTTACTGGAGATCACCGTCAGTTTCAACACTGGCTTAGTTACAGGAGATCACCATCAGTTTCAACACTGGCGTAGTTACTGGAGATCACCGTCAGTTTCAACACTGGTGTAGTTACTGGAGATCACCTTCAGTTTCAACACTGGCGTAGTTACTGGAGATCAACGTCAGTTTCAACACTGGCATAGTTACAGGAGATCACCGTCAGTTTCAACACTGGCGTAGTTACTGAAGATCACCGCAGTTTCAACACTGTCGTAGTTACTAGAGATCACTCAGTTTCAACACTGGCGTAGTTACTGGAGATCACCGCCCAGTTCATCACTGGCGTAGTTACAGGATATTACCGTCAGTCTAACACTGGCGTAGTTACTGGAGATCACCGTCTTCAACACTGGCATAGTTACAGGAGATCACCGTCAGTTTCAACACTGGCGTAGTTACTGGAGATCACCATCAGTTTCAACGCTGGCGTAGTTAGTGGAGATCACCGTCATTTTCAACACTGGCGTAGTTACTGGAGATCACCGTCAGTTTCAACACTGGCGTAGTTACTGGAGATCACCGTCAGTTTCAACACTGGCGTAGTTACTGGAGATCACCGTCAGTTTCAACACTGGTGTAGTGACTGGAGATCACCTTCAGTTTCAACACTGGCGTAGTTACTGGAGATCACCGTCAGTTTCAACACTGGCGTAGTTACAGGAGATCACCGTCAGTTTCAACACTGGCGAGTTACTGGAGATCACCGCAGTTTCATCACTGGCGTAGTTACTGGAGATCACCGTCAGTTTCAGCACTGGCGTATTTACTGAGATCACCGTCAGTTTCAACACTGGCGTAGTTACTGGAGATCACCGTCAGTTTCAACACTGGCGTAGTTACAGGAGATCACCGTCAGTTTCAACACTGGCGTAGTTACTGGAGATCACAGTCAGTTTCAACACTGGCGTAGTTACTGGAGATCACCGTCAGTTTCAACACTAGCGTAGTTACTGGAGATCACCATCAGTTTCAACACTGGCGTAGTTACTGGAGATCACCGTCAGTTTCAACACTGGTGTAGTTACTGGAGATCACCGTCGTTTCAACACTGGCGTAGTTACTGGAGATCACCGTCAGTTCCAGCACTGGCGTAGTTACTGGAGATCACCGTCAGTTTCAAAACTGGCGTACTTACTGGAGATCACCGGCAGTTTCAACACTGGCATAGTTACTGGAGATCACCGTCAGTTTCAACACTGGCGTAGTTACTGGAGATCACCGTCAGTTTCAACACTGGTGTAGTTACTGGAGATCACCGTCAGTTTCAACACTGGCGTAGTTACTGGAGATCACCGTCAGTTTCAACACTGGTGTAGGTACTGAGATCACCATCAGTTTCAAAACTGGCGTAGTTACTGGAGATCACCGTCAGTTTCAACACTGGCGTAGGTACTGGAGATCACCATCAGTTTCAAAACTGGCGTAGTTACTGGAGATCACCGTCAGTATCAACACTGGCGTAGTTACTGGAGATCACCATCAGTTTCAACACTGGCGTAGTTACTGGAGATCACCGCGCTTCAACGCTGGTGTAGTTACTGGAGATCACCGCCAGTTTCAACACTGGCGTAGTTACTGAGATCACCGCCAGTTTCAACGCTGGTGTAGTTACTGGAGATCACCGTCAGTTTCAACACTGGCGTAGTTACTGGAGATCACCATCAGTTTCAACACTGGCGTAGTTACTGGAGATCACCGTCAGTTTCAACACTGGCGTAGTTTCCTCAACGCAAGGTTCACGCATTTATTAGTCCCAATTTGCCAATTTTCTGAATAGTGATATTTATTTATATTCAATGTCAGGGAAAAAGGGAAGGGGCCAACTTCCCTTCTCAGTCACATCAAAATAAGAAAATAAAAGATAATACAATAAGACAACTAGAGTTGTTTTGAAACAGAAATGAACATAACTATTACACAAAGATGAAAAAAAATATTAAAAGGGAGCATGAATTACTAGTACAAAAAAAAAATGTAATTCCAGAATGACTTGAAATCCCAAAATAGTCACGTTTAAATACTACTAAGACCAGTGGAGTCGTAAAGCAAACGACAGGTGGGAGGAGATGACTATGTACCTGGATGATGATGACGATGGTAACAAGGCAGCAGGTGAAGATGATTACTAGGTACCTGGATGATGGTGACGATGGTAACAAGGCAGCAGGTGAAGATGATTACTAGGTACCTGGATGATGGTGACGATGGTAACAAGGCAGCAGGTGAAGATGATTACTAGGTACCTGGATGATGGTGACGATGGTAACAAGGCAGCAGGTGAAGATGGTTACTAGGTACCTGGATGATGATGACGATGGTAACAAGGCAGCAGGTGAAGATGATTACTAGGTACCTGGATGATGATGACGATGGTAACAATGCAGCAGGTGAAGATGATTACTAGGTACCTGGATGATGGTGACGATGGTAACAAGGCAGCAGGTGAAGATGATGACTAGGTACCTGATGATGATGACGATGGTAACAAGGCAGCAGGTGAAGATGATGACTAGGTACCTGGATGATGATGACGATGGTAACAAGGCAGCAGGTGAAGATGATTACTAGGTACCTGGATGATGGTGACGATGGTAACAAGGCAGCAGGTGAAGATGATGACTAGGTACCTGGATGATGATGACGATGGTAACAAGGCAGCAGGTGAAGATGGTTACTAGGTACCTGGATGATGGTGAGGATGGTAACAAGGCAGCAGGTGAAGATGGTTACTAGGTACCTGGATGATGATGACGATGGTAACAAGGCAGCAGGTGAAGATGATTACTAGGTACCTGGATGATGATGACGATGGTAACAAGGCAGCAGGTGAAGATGATTACTAGGTACCTGGATGATGGTGACGATGGTAACAAGGCAGCAGGTGAAGATGATTACTAGGTACCTGGATGATGATGACGATGGTAACAAGGCAGCAGGTGAAGATGATGACTAGGTACCTGGATGATGATGACGATGGTAACAAGGCAGCAGGTGAAGATGATGACTAGGTACCTGGATGATGGTGACGATGGTAACAAGGCAGCAGGTGAAGATGATTACTAGGTACCTGGATGATGGTGACGATGGTAACAAGGCAGCAGGTGAAGATGATGACTAGGTACCTGGATGATGATGACGATGGTAACAAGGCAGCAGGTGAAGATGGTTACTAGGTACCTGGATGATGGTGACGATGGTAACAAGGCAGCAGGTGAAGATGGTTACTAGGTACCTGGATGATGATGACGATGGTAACAAGGCAGCAGGTGAAGATGATTACTAGGTACCTGGATGATGATGACGATGGTAACAAGGCAGCAGGTGAAGATGATTACTAGGTACCTGTATGATGATAACGATGGTAACAAGGCAGCAGGTGAAGATGATGACTAGGTACCTGGATGATGATGACGATGGTAACAAGGCAGCAGGTGAAGATGATTACTAGGTACCTGGATGATGGTGACGATTGTAACAAGGCAGCAGGTGAAGATGATTACTAGGTACCTGGATGATGGTGACGATGGTAAGAAGGCAGCAGGTGAAGATGATTACTAGGTACCTGGATGATGGTGACGATGGTAAGAAGGCAGCAGGTGAAGATGATTACTAGGTACCTGGATGATGGTGATGATGGTAACAAGGCAGCAGGTGAAGATGATGACTAGGTACCTGGATGATGGTGACGATGGTAACAAGGCAGCAGGTGAAGATGATTACTAGGTACCTGGATGATGGTGACGATGGTAACAATGCAGCAGGTGAAGATGATTACTAGGTACCTGGATGATGGTGACGATGGTAACAAGGCAGCAGGTGAAGATGATTACTAGGTACCTGGATGATGGTGACGATGGTAACAAGGCAGCAGGTGAAGATGATGACTAGGTACCTGGATGATGGTGACGATGGTAACAAGGCAGCAGGTGAAGATGATTACTAGGTACCTGGATGATGATGACGATGGTAACAAGGCAGCAGGTGAAGATGATTACTAGGTACCTGGATGATGGTGACGATGGTAACAAGGCAGCAGGTGAAGATGATTACTAGGTACCTGGATGATGGTGACGATGGTAACAAGGCAGCAGGTGAAGATGGTTACTAGGTACCTGGATGATGATGACTAGGTACCTGGATGATGATGACTAGGTACCTGGATGAACAAATATTACAACCTCAGGTTCAATGGCCTGTTATCCTGAGTGTAAAAGGGAGCTTGGAGCAAAGAAACACAGTAGAAGATGCTTAGAATTTGTATTTCCTTACCAAGTAATCTGATTAATATCAGATTTTTGTCTTTTCCTTCACCAATTATTACAAAAGGGCTTTACAAGTATTTGCACTATATACAAAGGAGTAGTATTTAGTGCATGCCATGGTTGTCTAGGCTAAACAGCAGCCAAAAGACAGACAACTTTCCACAACCAGCTCTATGCAGGAATTCCAATGACAAACTGCGAGTGGTATCCACGTCACCTTTGTCATTGTTAAACTCGCATTTTAATTGGCTGAACTGAGTCGTTGATTTGATGATGGGGCCCCATCGCCAAACCCTTAACGATGGTTCGCTGGTTGGAGGGAGCCATGTGGTGTGTTTAACATGCTCCGAATAAAGATTACATACTCTTTGCATGCAACACCCCCACCCCAAGAGGGCTCAGGACTAGGCTTCCACCTCAAATGGGTAGAGTGCCGCCATGGCACATTATAATAAGGGAACCGCCTTTCCCCTCAACCATCCCGCTCATTAGTTAAAGCTAAACTTTTCTCGAGACATAAAGTCCGGCTTTAAACTTAAGAGTGAGACAGCAGACGGTAGGGCTAGCTTAGGTCCAAGGTGCCTGCGGTCGGTAGCAGGGCACCTCCCCACTAAAAAAAACCCACTAGGGGAAAAAAAGGGCTGGTTCCACCCAAAGTCCCTAACACATCCTAACTAAATACAATGACTTCTGGACAGCACATCAGCTAGCACATTTTTTTTGCCAGCGATGTGTAAAATTTTTACATTGTAGGGTTGCAACCTAATACTCCAACGCATGAGTCTTGTATTATGATTCTTCATGTGCTGGAGATACACCAGAGGGTTGTGGTCGCTGTAGATGGTGACCAGCTGAGAGGACTGGCCCACGTAGACATCAAAATGCTCTAATGCCAGAAGTAGAGCCAGGGCCTCCTTCTCTATAGTGGAGTAGGCCCTCTGGTGTGGTTGGTATTTGGCCGAAAAATATGCCACAGGCTGCAACCCATTTTCCCCAGATTGCAGAAGCACTGCCCCCACCCCAGACTCACAAGCATCTGCCTGCAAAAAGAAAGGTTTTGAAAAGTCTGGAGACAAAAGAATGGGTGCAGTACAAAGTAATCTCTTTGCTTTCGTAAAAGCATCTTGACATTCTGGGGTCCAATTAAAGGGAACTTTGTGACTGGTAAGTGAGGTTAGAGGTGCAATAATATCTGCAAAATTTTTACAGAATCTTCTATAAAACCCTACCATCCCTAGAAAACGTTGAAGGGATTTCCTGTCAGGGGGGACTGGATAATTTTTAATGGCCATTTTTTTTGCAAATTTAGGGGCCACTTTGCCACTACCTACTGCATGGCCCAAAAAATTAATAGTAGATTGGCCAAAGGATGACTTTGATAAATTAAGTTAAATGAAAACTCTGGAAGGTCTCAAAGAGAGCCTTAAGCCTAAACACATGTTGGTCCCAAGTGTCCGACACAACAACTATATCATCTAGGTAAGCGGCCGTGCCTTCAAGTCCTTTAATAGCCTGATGGATAAGTCTCTGGAATGATGCAGGCGAGTTTTTCATTCCGAAGGGGGTCACTGTATACTGATAATGACCTCCTGGAATTACGAAGGCAGAGATTTCCTTCGCCATATCTGTTAAAGGTACTTGATAGTAAACTTTAAGGAGGTCCAATTTGGATACAAAAGTAGCCTTACCCACAAAGTCGATTACATCATCCAGACGTGGCAGAGGATAGGCATCTGCAATTGTGACCTCATTCACCTTACGGTAATCTGTGCACATTCGGAACCCTCCATCAGCTTTGTTAACAAGGATGCACGGTGAAGCCCACGGACTAGATGACTCCTCCACTAACCCATGCTCTAACATAAATTCTACCTCCTGTTGAAGTAGCCTGTTTTTCAGGATTAGCTCTGTAAGGGGAGAGTTTAATAGGTTTAGAGTTTCCAACATCTACATCATATCCTAATGTACATTTTTTCGGCACATCCGAAAAAATATCAGGATAAGACTGTAGGAGCGCAGTTAAATTAGTTACTTGAGACTTGGTCAAACCCAACAGGTTTAGGGTCCTTGAGGAGGACCGAATTTGGAAGCTTTACATTAATCTCAGAGTGCAAAGAGTCAGGGCCATCAGAGGCAGAGGACAGAGTCATTACTGGGACTTTATCTGGTGTATTAAAGGCTTTAATTTGATTAATGTGGTAAGTTTTGCTTTTTGAGGTCTTGTCAAGGGGAGATACCACATAATTTACATCAGATAATTTACTTACGATTTGCATTGGTCCCGTAAATCTAGCTTTCAAAGTGTGGCCAGGTATAGGTTCCTGTACCAACACCTTATCTCCTGGATGGAAGGAGCGAAATTTTGAGTTTCTGTCATACCTCTGTTTCATCGTATTCTGAGCTGCCTTCAAGTTAGCCTTAGCCAACTGACGTGCTACCTGCAACCTTGAAGAAGGGTTGTAGAGGGTTGTGGAGGCGTCTTCTCCCATCCATCCTTTTTGAGCACACGAGGACCTCGACATTGTGCCCAAATATCAGCTGCAGGACTGTACCCTTAGACTCTTGCACCGTTTCTCTCATTGCGAATAGCAACAGAGGGAAGTGATTCATCCCAGTCTGTAGGAAAATGCATGCAGAATGTTCTCATCATTGTTTTTAACGCTGATGGAATCTTCCAAGGCGCCTTGGGACTGAGGATGATAGGCAGTGGATAGGTTATGAACTATTCCTAGCCTAGTTAATGCTTCCCTAAATGCTTTGGCAGTGAAGTTAGTACCTTGATTACTTTGAATAGTTTTAGGAATTCCAAAGCAAGAGATAAACTTAGTTAAAGCTTTAAGGATTGCTTTAGTGTTAATACTGCGCATAGGAACTGCCTCTGGATATCTAGTTACTCTATCCATGATTGTGAATAAGTATTGATTTCAGACTTAGCTTTAGGTAGTGGACCCACACAATCTATTATTAGTTCTGAAAAAGGGTCTCCATTAACAGGAATGGGATGGAGAGGTGCAGGTTTAATGGGGTGTCCAGGTTTCCTACCTGCTGACATTCTGGACAACAGCAATATGATTCTTTACATCTTGCCTTAACTTGGCCAAAAGAATTCTTTTGTTATTCGGTATTGAGTTTTGGTAATTCCCAAATGGCCTCCTAAAGAAGAGTTATGGGCATTTTTAGTATCTGAGACCAAACTTTCTGGGAACCACTAATTTATCTGTTGTTTTCCCTCCACCTCCTTACCAGTTTCAGTGCAGACTAAGTAATTATTTTTAAGAGATATTTGACCGGGTGACCCGAAGTGGATTTACCCATAGCTGCCTCAAAAGCATAGTTTAGTGAGGAGTCTTTCCGTTGTTCCTCCCGAAAGGACAGTCCCTCAGGCATGGAAACAGAGACATCTGGCAATCCTGCAACCCTGGAATAGAAAGGCTTGATCTGGGGCTGTTCACTAAATTTACGAGGCTCTGGCCAGTTTTCCTCCCAAAACAAATTGGTTAGTCCGAGATCAGAGTTGTCCAAGGACGAGTTAACAGTCTCATCAGACATCACTTTGGATTGTGCCCGAGTTATGGCCAACATCGGGGAAGAATTAATCATTATGGGTTCTATACATTTAGTAGACTCAATGTTATTACCCAGTAATAGCATTGCATCCTTCATAGGAAATCCCTCTGAGACACCAACAGTCAAATACCCAGTGTAGTATTTACTCTGCACATAGATTTGATGTAAAGGGACAGAAAATACTGCTCCTCCAAAAGCTTCTAACAGAACTGAGGACTGCAAAGAGGTTTGTTCAGAAAGGGGAAGTACTCCCTCTCTTATAAGTGAGCAATATGCACCAGTATCCCTAAAGGTTCTAACTTCCTTTTTCTCTGAATGTTCCTGAAGGGCTATATATCAAGTGCTATAATAGGGGGCCATCCCCTTCTCTACTTCTTCCTGGGACATATTATTAGGGATATTAGAAATTTTCCCAAATGGTTGGGGTTTACTTGGACAATTGGGCCTGATGTGGCCAGGCTTGCCACAGTTGTAACATACCATCTCAGCTTTAACTTTGGCACCTCGTTGATTTTGTGGCTTACGCCACTCTGGATATTGCCGCTTCGAATCACCATGATGAGTAGTTTGAGGTCTTTCACCAGGTTGACTTGGAGTGAAGTAACGCTGCTCACCAGGTGATTTAGTTGACTGCTGACGAGATTCACCTTCATCTTGTCCTTTATTTCTCCACTCAGGAAATTTTCTTTGACGATCTATGCTCATACCTGGCTGTTGAGGAAAGAGATAAGACCGCTCGGACAAGGAGCGGTTAGTTTCAAAAGTATCAGCCAACCTGGCTGCTTCCAATGCCGTAGGCAAGGAATGATCTTGCAGAAAGACTCGAACCTCTGGACTAACAGACTCCAGCAGGTTGTCCACCAAGATGAGCTGCTTCAAATTTTCAAAATCAACGACACCACTTGCCTTGTACCACTTTGTAAAAGCCCTGGTCTGATGTCTCACAAAGTCAAAGTAAGACTGACCCAACTGCCTTCTGCCGAGTTTGAATTCTTTCCTATACTTGGCAGGAATACATTGATAAGCCCCAAGAACAGTGGTTTTCACAATGCGATAGTTTCCAAAGTCATCATTTCCCAAGATGGAAGTAAATTCTTGTGCCTTACCAAACAACGCAGTATGCACCAGTGACGCCCAATGAACCTCAGGCCACCCTAAAGCTCGAGCCTGGTTTTCAAATGCTTCAAAAAACTGTTCAGGCTCTGCTTCAACAAAACGAGGAACAAACTGTACTGCCCTTTGCAAATTGAAGTCATCTACAGTCTGATGGAATTGCCTCCTCTCCTTCTCTCTATCAAACTCTTCCTTAGCAAATGCACGCTGTTCTCTAGTTTGTTCAAGAGTGAGTCTGGCTAGTTCAAGCGCCAATGAACCAGACTTACCTGTCGATAACCCCACACATGTGACTTGCTGGTTTTGCTCAGGAGTTGTGTCTCTCCCATTTTGTAGAAACCTTAATGGTGACCTACGGTTAACAGCTCCTGTAGAGGGAGAAACACGAGACTGATCTGCCATAGTTTCAGTTTGTAGTTTACTCCTTATAATATCAGGCAGCTGAGCAGCAGTAAGGGTACGCTGGTATTCAACACCAATAGAACGAGCGATACACCAACAACGCTGTAGAGAGAGTTTGGGCAACTTTAGTAGAGTTAACTCAGACACTAACCGTCTGACTCGAATAGGTGGCATTAACCCTCAACTTAACACGCTGTAACGCAAATGCACGGTACGACTGCAGGTTACTCACACGATAGCAGAGCTGACACGCAATAGGAAAGCCAATATGCACACACACAATAGCACGGCTGACACGCAATAAATCAAATTGCAGATACTCACAATAGCAGGCTGACCATAGCGAAGCGAATGCAAAGATGACACACAAAATTCGTGAAGCGTTGGCAAAGCGTAAGCAATGCCAGATAGCAAGCTATCTAGATACAAGACTAGCTCCTGCGCGAACTTCAACTCTAGGCTCAACTCCTGCTCTAAGTCTCCAAATTCAGCTCCGGGACAGGCTACCCATATTACAACCTCAGGTTCAATGGCCTGTTATCCTGAGTGTAAAAGGGAGCTTGGAGCAAAGAAACACAGTAGAAAATGCTTAGAATTTGTATTTCCTTACCAAGTAATCTGATTAATATCAGATTTTTTGTCTTTTCCTTCACCAATTATTACAAAAGGGCTTTACAAGTATTTACACTATATACAAAGGAGTAGTATTTAGTGCACGCCACGGTTGTCTAGGCTAAACAGCAGCCAAAAGACAGACAACTTTCCACAACCAGCTCTATGCAGGAATTCCAATGACAAACTGCGAGTGGTATCCACGTCACCTTTGTCATTGTTAAACTCGCATTTTAATTGGCTGGACCGAGTCGTTGATTTGATGATGGGGCCCCATCGCCAAACCCTTAACGATGGTTCGCTGGTTGGAGGGGAGCCTACGCCTACGACGGTGTGGCAACTTCGAGGGAGGGGGGAGCGGAGAATTAAGAATAAGTGGGCCGGAGTATTATATTTGTACAATCATAATTCTGCCACTTACGATGGCTGCTGGAATAAGCTGTGAGGATTGTTCCTCATAACTGGACTTGGCTGTAGTAAATATAAGCACTGCACAAGTGAAGGCTTCATCAACCGCACGTTTCGTGGATCAGACAGTCACATGAGGGGGGACAAAAATGATCATAAGTATGTGTTGCATGATTAACACGTACGTTGCATGAAGCTAAATCAAATGAATGGTGAATTAGCAACAAAATTACGTTAAGATAACAATACTGTAACCTAGCATAACTCAATACCACCAATAAAAATATATACACAATCTACAATACACAGACAACTGCAGAAAACACTTATAGCCCGAAGTTTAACTTAATAAAGCAATAAAAATGGCTGGAAGGAGGAAATACAGCAATAAAGTACATACAGTGCTAGTCCCGGCAGTATGCCGGGTGAGCGCCCCGGCATAATGCCGTGACGAAAATCAAATGCCTACCATACAGGGGGTCTTTTATCGTCAATGCCTTATGCCGGGTAGCAGCCGTTAGCATGACGTCACGGCCTGCCGCCACACTCCACAGTGACTCCTCAGTGCTCACGTGGCTATCGTGGTGAGAGGAAGTGTTGCACTTTTGTCTCTCATCCGCCCCATCTTTTGTCCTGTGTTCTGTTTGGTTTTGGGGCTATACATGTTTGATTATGGGTAAAAGGAAGTCTTTAACACCTGAAACTATACCTCAAATCATAGGGCTTCACAAAGCTGGGCACCAGCCAAAAGAAATAGTGGAGTATGTTGGTGTGTGTGAACGTTCAATGAGGAACTGGGTGCAGCATTTCAAGGCTGGTGGCGGTGTCGATTTACCGCCTGCTAAACCTCGGCCTGGCCCCTCGAAGAAGACATCTGTTCGTACCTTAACTGTGTGGAAGAAAAAGGTAGGTGGAGTGCCAAGTTTTCTCTACAGGACAGAAAAAAAGAAAATCAATTGAGGCAATGAAAAATGTATTGTAGTCGTACCAATAATGTTGTGTGGGAGTGAGAGCGGCAGTTTGTGTCAACGGGGCTTGACAATGATACATTGTCAAATCCCAATAATCTATTTGCCTTATTACACACGCTTAGGCATTACTGTCTTGGTTTAAGGTTCCTGCATACCATAACCCCCAAGTCTTTTTCGCATTCTGAACGGCAAAGTTCTACATTATTAAGCTGATAGGTGCTAGGGTTATGAAGAAGCAGTTAGAGAGTACACCTAAAATAACTGATAGAGAATTGAAAGAAAAGAACCCACATCTACCCTCAGAGGTGTCTGTAAGAACTGTTAACAGACGTGTGTCAGAACTGGGCTACAGTAGTCACCGCCAGGTTAAGAAACCGATCCTCCCCAAGCCACAGAAGAAACGTAGGCTGGATTATGCAAAGAAATATCTTCACTGGACTCCTCAACAGTGGTCTAAAGTACTTTGTAGTGATGAAACAACCTTCCCCATCACCTGTAACAGTGGGGGACATGTTTACTGGCCCAGAGGTAGTGACCCACTAGACACACGCTTCACCTGTGGGACACCCAGGATCGCTCTTGGTTTGGGGGTGTTTCAGTGCTCAGAAACCAATATAATTACCTGGAGTTATTGTGTGACAATTTACCTGATGCGTTTGACAAGTGTGGGGCTACGATTTTTATACAGAACGGTGCATAAGGACTGTGAAGTGAGGTTCTTTAATGACTGCCCAGGCAATATCCCAGACCTAAACCCTATCGAGAACCTCTGGTCAATAATGAAACGAAGTTTAGTGAGCAAGGATATCAGTTCCATCCCACGGCTGGAGGCTGCTCTACATGAGGCTTGGAATAATATACCTCACCAAACCTTCAATAATTTGTGTGAGAGTCTTCCTACACGGCTGAGGGACGTGTTTAAGCGTAACGGACGCAGCACCAAGTATTAAAACCTCAGTATTTGTGCAAATATATAAATTATAATCTTTCATGGTATGTGTTTGTGTATTGGTACGTGTGTGGAGGAGGGGCGGCATAATGCCGTGACTAGCACAGTATATGGATAGGAGGAGCTCAGAGATAAGAGGGTAGAGACTCTCATGGCTACATAGGTAATGAAAAGTATAAAGAAGAGAAATTAGGCTGAAAAAGACAGAAATCAAATTGAACTTATATATGACAAAGCTACGGATAAGACTGGCAGGCGAGGTAAGCAAAAGCTTGAGAATTATAGCCAGCAAACTATCACACTGCAACACCAACCGGAAGAATAACAGAATTTCACATTACATTTAATAACTAAAGGAAGTTTTTTCTCATTGGCTTGACAATATTACTGAAGATATAAGAAGAAGGATACCTCATAAGTTAAGTCTGAGTAGGTGCAAATTTGAAACATATAAACATTTATTTTTCTTATAGAAATCAAAGAAAAGTTTAAATAGAACGAAAATGGGAAAAGGAAACTGAAAAAAAAAATCGCGTTTTTTTGGGGCGTTTTTAAATTTATCGAGAATTAATTTTTATATTTTCGAAAATTTCTCAGCAATATTTTTCTTCCCTTTCCCAATATTTTCGTTTATGACTTTAGAGCAACTTACTCGAGCATCGTCAATGTTTCAACGCTGATGTACTGTAACGAGGGTGTGAGATTCATGGGTGTTTGTATGTGTGGCTGTACAGTGGGCACTGCAACATAAGCCATTCTCAGAATATTTTTCCATGTAATAACTGGAGGTCTCCTTTGATCGGTTTCAAAATATCAACATCGTATATCCAACAAAGTAGAAGGTTGGTGTTATTATTAGTGTTTAGGTGTTGTTTTGCCACTTTTAATCTCAAAATGATATCAGTTTTATTTTACATTGATTTACTTTTATCCAAGGAAATGGGTTTATCCTGCCCAGCCTTGAACTGATTCTGAATACCTTCACAAGCCCTATGTGACCCCTACTGTTTTAACACTTCCCCTTAATTATAATGCAACAGTTGTGAACACATCAGTCTTCAATGGTTGATTCTTCTAATGATATGGTTGAAACATTTCTTAGGTTTAGTTTGTTAAGGGTAAAAAATTGGTTGGATACTGTACAATAAGCGAAGAATCCTTATTCTTGTCGGCTTAATGCTTTTAGTACCGAGATATTTTCCTCAAAGAAAACATTGTCTCTATTTAAGGTGGTGTAAGTTTTGATATGCCACTTTTATTAATGAAATTTTATTTCTGTTAAATAACTGGAGAATGTCTTTTCTGATCAGAAGAGTCTAACTTAACCAAACATAAGCTAATTTGACCAAACATAAACAATGTGCATCGAAAAATTTGCTTAAAATAGAATGTGAGAAATTGAGTTCTTTATTTCATCATGTTTTTCTCTTCCAATTTTGTTTGCACATGTTGGTATTGCTGATGATATATAAGTGGTGAGACAGCCCATGTCTTCTCTAAGGTACTCACACACATGCATATCAAATACCTCAGAATAGTGCACATCCAGTATTGGTGGAATATTGATAAAAGAGATTGTTTAAGTATAAAAGTTCACAGTATATGTGTCACAGTTTGCAACATTGTGGTAGCTGATTTATCTTTTAATTTATTATAGAGAGCAAAGATATCCTTCAGATTTTAATATTACTTTAATTTCTTAGCGTTTAGCAGAGGTTGCTCACAGTCTGCTCAAGGTGGCCCCATATGACCCTGCAACGATGGCTTGTCGAGGACTCCAGCGCTACATGAATGAAATCCTTCCCCACCCAGACTGGTCTCACGAAGACCTTAGACCAGCCCTAGTTAACATTCTTAGAAGATTAGATAAAATGTTCAATAAGATTGCCAAAAAGAACTCCATAAGGGTATGTTGGATACGATTTTGTTAAGATCTTAAGATTAAAAGATGATTTTTTACATGACGTTGCGTCATCCCAGCTAATTTATTATTCATATTTCATTCAAAAGCATTTTGTACAAAAGAGGAAACAAATTATTTATCTCCACATTAAGTTATTTACCCTAACTACTTTTCTGAGAATTGTTGATAGAGTTACATGTAATGTGCATGACTGAACAACCATATTCAACAAATCTTATTTCTCCAGAGGAACACGGACTGGGGAGCTGCAGCCAACCTATTGAAGGGCGTTTATACTACCCTCTCCAAGTACCCTTACATTGCTCATCTGCCGCACCTCAAGATGGTCGTGCAAGTCTGCCAGGTTAGTTTGAACACAGGTAAAATACTGTAATTCAACGTACTCTGTTTCAGAAAATTTGAGCTGAACGATCAGTGAATTATGATTTAGGTCGTATCACTCATTATCCTTGGACTTAGTTCACAGAACAATCATTTAAGTAATATGGGTTATCTGAGTAATATGGGTTATCTGAGAGCTCAGATCCAAGAACCACGCGAACTGGCTTCGCGAATTCCTTACTAGACATTAATATAATATTATCCCCACGAGTCTGGCTCCGGCATCGACGATTCTCATTGTTCAAATCGAGACGCTGACACAAACAATTATCAATTTTAGATATGGATAAATTTACAGAATAGTTATGGGAATTAGCATGACACACCAGAGTACTATAGTGTCTGCAAGGCATACACTTTGATTTTCTTTAAATATGTCGTTATGGATGTATTTAGTTTCATCAGTGTATTGGAGAGTTCAAGAGGAGCTAGAAATGTGGTAAGCATCTTAAACATCTGTGGTAGTAAGAGAATAGTATGGTTGTGAGATGACATGTGAGAGACAAAGACGTGTATAACAAAAGAGGCCTTCTAGTGTTACGTTTCACCTACATAAAATTGAAACATCGTAACAATTAAAGGTCTGCTTTTGCTATACATGTCTTTTTTCACCACAAAAGTCATCTTCAGGAATTAGAGCTCCCCCTCCCCCCCCCTAACTCAGATCTAACGTGATTACCTCCGACTTTTCAAATACCTCAGAAGCTCTGTGAGTCTTGTCTATGTTAGGTAAAAGGACACAAGTGCAACTAATGTAACATTGTATTGTGACAACGTTTCGCTATCCAGGAGCTTTAATTTTAACAACCATAGAATTGACTGGGAGAAAATAAACCAAGAGCTATCAGACATATCCTGGGAATCAGACATGAGCGCCCTAAATCCCCACCAGTGTGTAGAGAAGCTGAATACAGAAGCATACAAGGTATATATGAAGCACGTACCATTGAGGAAACCCAGAAGATCAGATATAAAGAGAGAGCGTAGGAGATGGTACAGAAGAAGAAAACGGGTTACTGAATTGCTTAAAAAACACAAATATGTTGCAACAGAGGAAAGATAGTCTTAGCCGAGAGATCACTGAATTAGAGCAAAAACTTAGGATGTCATACCTTGCAGAAGAAGTACAAAGGGAACAAAGGTCATACAACATGCCCACTCACTCAGCACCTGGACCAGATTCATGGAATGTTCTATTTATAAAGGAGTGCAAAGTACCACTAGCACAAGCCCTCAGTATTCTTTGGAAAAAGAGCTTAGATCTAGGTGAAATACCGGAGGCCTTAAAGAGTGCAGACGTAGCTCCTTTGCATAAGGGAGGTAGTAGAGCACTAGCTAAAAATTACGGACCAGTAGCCCTAACTTCTCACATCATAAAAATCTTCGAGTGATGAGACGGCAGATTACAAATATCATGTACCAGCACAACCAGCATGCTTTTATAACAGGACGATCATGCCTGTCATTATGACAGAATTATGGAGGCGTTGGAAGACGACCAAAATGCAGATGTGATTTACACAGATTTTGCAAAGACGTTTGACAAATGAGATCATGGAGTGATAGCGCACAAAATGAGAGCCACTGACATTACGGGGAAGGTAGGCAGATGGATTTTCGGGTTCCTAACACACATAACACAAAAAGTAGTAGTAAACAGAGCAAGATCCAGCATCAGCGAGGTCAAAAGCTCAATGTTCCACGGCACTGCCCTGGAATCTCTGCTGTTTCTCATCCTCATAGCTAACATAGATAAAAACACCCGTCACACTTTTGTATCATCATTTGCAGACGACACTACAATAAGCATGAAAGTCACTACGGTAGAGAACACTGAAAAATTACAGGAAGACATAAGCAGGGTCTTCCAGTGGGCAGTTGAGAACAACATGACGTTCAGTGGTGATAGGTTCCAGCTGCTTTGGTATGGAAAGAATGAAGAATTCAAAAGGAACACTAAATACAAAATTCAAGAGGGTCACCAAATAGAACGAAAGGAACACGTAAAAGACCTGGGAATAATTATGTCAGCTGATCTTTCTTTTAAAGACCATAACAAGACAAAGATCACGGCAGCCAGGAAGTTGACGGGGAGGGTATTTAGAACTTTCAAAACAAGGGAAATAATGCCGATGGTGACACTCTTTAAGTCACTAGTCCTCCCTCATTTAGAATATTGCTCAGTGCTGACGACCCCGTTCAAAGCAGGAGAAATATCAGAGCTGGAACAAATACAGAGATCGTTTACGGCTCACATTGAGCCAGTAAAGAACTTAAATTACTGGGAACGCCTTCAAGTCTTGAACATGTACTCATTGGAGCGGAGGAGAGAGAGACATGATATATACCTAGAAAGCACTCGAGGGCCTGGTCCCAAATCTGCACACTACCATAACAACATACTGGAGTGAGAGATATGAGGGGAAGTGCAAAATAAACCCAGGGAGGACAGCGGTGCGGTGGGGACAATAAGGGAACACTGTATCAACATCCGGGGTCCCAGACTATTCAACATCTTACCAGAAGCTGTCAGAAACACGGCTGGAACAAGTGTAAAAGCCTTCAAGAGAAAACTAGACAAGTATCTTCACCAGGTGTCAGATCAAACAGGCTGTGATGGATATGTGGGGCAGCAACAGCCTGGTTGACCAGGCAAGCACCAGACGAGCCTGGCCCATGGCCAAGCTCCGAGAGTAGTGAAACTCTCGAAGCTCTTCAAAGGTATATAAAAGATATATGATAGGTTGATGAATTATGTAAATGATTACTTGATGAATTATGCAAATGGTTACTTGATGAATTTTGTAAATGGTTACTTGATGAATTATGTAAATGGTTGCTTGATGAATTATGCAAATGGTTACTTGATGAATTATGTAAATGGTTGCTTGATGAATTATGCAAATGGTTACTTGATGAATTATGTAAATGGTTACTTCATGCAGTATTTGTGTTTCAGGAGTTTAAGATTTACTAATTAAAACTTTGTGAATAATTTGATCTGTTATGGTTTGCAAATTAAGTGTTGATCACTCCATTTTTTTCCTACCAGTCGCTGATTCTGGGGGAGCGAGTAGGAGACTTGGAGGGGCACAGCGTGGCTCCTGGCTGGTCCCACTCACCTCCTCCCCACTTCTGTTCCATGGTAGTAAAGATCTTAGCCATGCAAATCCTAGCTCTCGGGGTGAGTTTTTGCATAGTAACCTCTCTCTTATTTTCTCTTGATTACAGTTTTTCAGTGGTGTAAAATTTGAAATACACTATGCATTTTTTTAACAGTTTCTTTCATTTAAGATACAGTAGTACAGTACATTGTATGTGCACTATTATTAAATCATGCTTAAGTTGTTTTTTTATGTATAGAAAACATTTTCAATTATGCATATGTATGGTCCTGTGTAACACTCACATTCTTTTGCAGATGTTCAGCGATGTAACTGGGGTGAGCTTAAAGAATTAGCTAAGGAGGATTTTTATAGTTCTTTAATTTTTTACTTATAATTATTTGCATTTTCCCTCAGAGTTCATCGGTAGAAACTCTGAAGCAGATCCCATTGGGTTCCTTAAGCACTCCTCTACCTGAAAACGGAATGTGGAAGTGTAACTAATATATTTGCACACTTTTATGCAATTAATAGATTTGTTGAAATGGATTATGACCGACTTGAAATGAATTTTGACGTGAACTCATTCAGTTGCTAGGCATCATCTGAAGTGTTACCCAGAAAACCTTTAAGATGGTACTAGTAACTGTCCGCAAGAAAGTTACATTGAGCAGGTAACTTTCACGATGTAATAGTATAGACATTAATCTGATTAAATAAGTTTCATTATATGCACTTATAATATGAAAAAAAAAAATTCCACATTCCATTTTATGAAATTGCCACACCTCCCTCATAGCAAAAACAAATTCTTTCAAACAAAAACAAAAAAACATCACTTATATATAACACCAGTATAGCCATAGACAGTAGATTTAGCAACTTAGTATTAAAAAGACTCACTAAAATTATTATTCCTACTATTCCTTGTGGTGTCTACATTTGGTCTTCCAGTACAGTAGTGTTCTTTGGCTGTGGTCATTCTTACTTGTTTTTTTCTATACAAAAACTAGATCACATTTTTCCTAAATTTCTTGTACCAAGAAAATATCCTAATACATACCTACTGTGTAATTGTTATTGAAGCAACACACCCTGAAAGTACTTTTATTCAATTTGTAACAAGGTAACTGAATTAGTATGGTAATACCAACAAGCTGAGGTAAGAGATAAGTTGCGCAGATTAAAAACTTTAATATGTTAACGTTCGGCCACAAGAGGCTTCGTCATTCCAAATACATTTAGCCGGGACAAGTAGTACATATAATATAATCAAGTGAACAATGGAAAAAGTGGGATACTATAAATAATGAGGTCGGAGTAGCAGCTTTAAAATTAGGTAGGACCAATATATGTGTTGGATCATGGTCTGCCCAGAGTATCCTAGGGAAGTAGGTCTTTTGCAGTGCTTCTCTGTGTAAGAGAGAATTATATCAGTAGTAGCAATCGCTTCGCTAGACTTTTAGATATTCTACTATTACCGGACGTCTGTGGTGTGGTGCTGGTGAGTTATTATGGATCATGAGCCTGACTTCCTTCTACTTTTTGATGTCACTGTGTTGTATTTATGTTGAAAACAGTCATTGTTTTGATCCTTCCAGCTGCAAGTGTACATATGTTCATGAACTCTGAGTTCTAGTGAATACATTCTTCACATGAATGATATAAAGTTAAAAACACCAGCCTTGATAGTGCCTAGATCTCTATTAAAAACTTAGTGAGAAATAAAAACAAGCATACAAACAATTTTGTGATGATTGTGAGAAAAATTATATAAAAGAAACATTAAGGTCACTGTATTTCAGAGTTTGGAGACATAAGTATGCTTGCAGCTGGGATGGCTATCTCATAACAGGCCCCTAGGAACACGTCATGTAGTGGAATTTTGCTAAGCTAATAACCCATGAAAACGATTTACACAAACGGACATGTTTGGAAGCCCTAACACTAAACTCACTAAACTACAGATGTCCGGCTGTTATACTGCTTCTAAAACTCTAATTAAAGGATTGCTACCCAACTACGATACTACCATAACATGAGTCTATCTTATACAGAGAAGCACTGCAGTAGAGTGACTTGCATAAACCAGGCAGACCCCAGGTTTTAACTCATATATTGGATCCACTTATTTTTGAAGCTACTCCCTTTGACCTCATTTTTCTTATACTATTACACAATGTTTTCCTTTGTTCACTGACTGTTTACTCTCAATACTACTTGTTCTTGCTAACTCTGAATTAGGACTGAAGAAATAGCCATTGTGAAATGTTTCCCTATTAAATATTTTAATCTGTGCACACGCATCTCTTTTAAAGGTGTATAATTAATTTATACTGATAATATCTAATTGTTTTGATTATTTTTTTCAATTGCCGCTAAAGATTACTCACTGATTTTATTTTATTAAATATATATTTCTAATGAAAGTTTTACTATAAATATATAAATTAACATAAAGTAGTTAGTATATATTAGATCTCACATAATATTTTGCATCATTCATTGTTCAAATGTCACAGTGAGTTTGTCATTATTTTAATATTTCTGTTCAGGCTGGTATTTACATTGAGATTTCTGCTGTATTAAAATTGGTTTCGTTGTCATTTCTGCTATAAATGTAAAACTTCAGAACTGCGACTATGATTTATGACATCAGTATGTTAGCAGCTTGTGTCTTGATTTGAAATAAATTCACATTAACAGAGACTTGAAAGACGTTTGCACATGCCATGCACAAATTATGCGCACGATGACACTTGCTCCATGCACTTTAAAATTTACTTCATAAAAAAGTTTATTAAATTTTGGATGATAAAGAATATTGCCCTTGCATGATATTTAAATTAATATCAAACTTAGAACCACTATATGCATGTTCACTTTATCTGCTTCTACCTAAATGCTATATACTGAATACCCATTGCAGCTGTGCATACATTTAACAATGTCTTACTGCAATTTAAAAAAATTAATTGCTACGCCTAGCATATAAAATACTTTACAATTCCCTCAATATATTAACATTTAAACTTGCTAATAATATTAAAATATAAACTGCACTGATAATCCTTCACAGTTTTAATATAAACACTTCACACTGAAAGTCCTTCTCTGTTTTATTATATAAATTGCAACGACAGCCATTCATTATTTTAATATATATAACTACGCTAAAAGTTCTTCAATGTTTTATATATATATAACTTATAGTTGTCCTTCTCTATTTTCATTATAATCTTCAGTGAATGTCCCTCGCTCTTTTAATACATAAGTTATACTCAAAGTATTTCACTGTTTTAAATAATAAGTATAAGGATAGTCACCTATGTTTAAATGTATAAATTACCCTAAAAGTTTTATGCAATCTAATCTAAAAGTTATTTCCTGTTTTCAGCCTCTTCAACCTTCAGCACTTTTTTTTTCTTTAGTTCCATGTAGTTTGCAAGATCAATAAATGTTGCATATACTGTTGTAAATGAATGTCCTATTAGTGGAGACATGTTGTATAAAGTGTAAATGTTATAATGATGGAAGAATTGACGTTATGACCTAATTGTAAAGATGAGTTTTGCATAGTCTACTTTTCTTCAATTTCTCTATCATCACTTACTCTATTTTTTGTATTTATTTATATATCCACACTGTTGGAATCTCTTACTCTATATTTTGCATGTTCGTGTCCTATTAGTTTTAAGAGTCACTATTATCATGTATATTTTAAATATAATTGATGTACTTAATGAAATTGTTCAGTCCTTTAAGCTTACTGATTGTCCATTATGTTTCAGTAGATTTTTTTTCCAGTGTAACGGACTGCAATAATCTGTACTTTTAGTTTAATTTAAATATGTAACTGTAACTTCTATCATTAATTGTGACCAGTTCTGTGAGTGTCGTTCATATTAATATCAGAATGGCTATCAATTAATGCAACAGTCATAATGATATCTGTTCGACTTATTTTTTTTATTACAAATCCATGTTAATGTTATATAGTTCTGGTGCATGTATAGATTTCCTTCAGAATATACATATGTGCCACCTTTATTGAATTTTATAATAAGATTTTTCTGTTCAACACAGCCATAAGATTTTATTTTCAATTTTTCCAAATTGTTTTTGCCAGTGATGTGGCCCAGCATGTGTGTATGATCATTTTCTCATCATACTTCTTCAAAATGTGCGTGGATGTAGTACGGATGATAAGAAAGAGATGATTGCCGATGTTATGAATGAAAAGAAGTTGGATGTCCTGGCCCTAAGCGAAACAAAGCTGAAGGGGTAGGCGAGTTTCAGTGGGAAAAAATAAATGGGATTAAATCAGGAGTATCTGAGAGAGTTAGAGCTAAGGAAGGGGTAGCAATAATGTTGAAGGATCAGTTATGGAAGGAAAAGAGGGAATATAAATGTGTAAATTCAAGGATTATGTGGATTAAAATAAGGGTCGGATGCGAAAAGTGGGTCATAATAAGCGTGTATGCACCTGGAGAAGAGAGGAGTGTAGAGGAGAGAGAGATTTTGGGAGATGTTAAGCGAATGTATAGGAACTTTTGAACCAAATGAGAGAGTAATTGTGGTAGGGGACCTAAATGCTAAAGTGGGAGAAACATGCAGAGAGGGTGTAGTAGGTAAGTTTGGGGTGCCAGGTGTAAATGATAATGGGAGCCCTTTGATTGAACTTTGTATAGAAAGGGGTTTAGTTATAGGTAATACATATTTTAAGAAAAAGAGGATAAATAAGTATACAAGATATGATGTAGGGCGTAATGACAGTAGTTTGTTGGACTATGTATTGATAGATAAAAGACTGTTGAGTAGACTTCAGGATGTACATGTTTATAGAGGGGCTACAGATATATCAGATCACTTTTTAGTTATAGCTACAGTGGGAGTAAAAGGTAGATGGGATACAAGGAAAATAGAATCAGTAAGTAAAAGAGAGGTGAAGGTTTATAAACTAAAAGAGGAGGCAGTTAGGGTAAGATATAAACAACTATTGGAGGATAGATGGGCTAGTGAGAGTGTAGGCAATGGGGTCGAAAATGTATGGGGTAGATTTAAAAATGTAGTGTTAGAGTGTTCAGCAGAAGTTTGTGGTTACAGGCGAGTGGGTGCGGGAGGGAAGAGGAGCGATTGGTGGAATGATGATGTAAAGAGAGTAGTAAGGGAGAAAAAGTTAGCATATGAGAGGTTTTTACAAAGTAGAAGTGATGCAAGGAGGGAAGAGTATATGGAGAGAAAAAGAGAGGTTAAAAGAGTGGTGAAGCAATGTAAAAGAGAGCAGATGAGAGAGTGGGTGAGATGTTATCAGCAAATTTTGTTGAAAATAAGAAAAAGTTTTGGAATGAGATTAATAAGTTGAGGAAGCCTAGAGAACAAATGGATTTGACAGTTAAAAATAGGAGAGGAGAGTTATTAAATGGAGAGTTAGAGGTATCGGGAAGATGGAGAGAATATTTTGAGGATTTGTTAAATGTTGATGAAGACAGGGAAGCTGTGATTTCGTGTGTAGGGCAAGGAGGAATAACATCTTGTAGGAGTGTGGAAGAGCCAGTTGTGGGTGTAGGGAAGTTCGTGAGGCAGTGGGTAGAATGAAAGGGGGTAAGGCAGCTGGGATTGATGGGATAAAGATAGAAATGTTAAAAGCAGGTGGGGATATAATTTTGGAGTGGTTGGTGCTATTATTTAATAAATGTATGGAAGAGGGTAAGGTACCTAGGGATTGGCAGAGAGCGTGTATTGTTCCTTTGTATAAAGGCAAAGGGGACAAAAGAGAGTGCAAAAATTATAGGGGAATAAGTCTGTTGAGTGTACCTGGTAAAGTGTATGGTAGAGTTATTATTGAAAGAATTAAGAGTAAAACAGAAAGCAGGATAGCAGATGAACAAGGGGCTTTAGGAAAGGTAGGGGTGTGTAGACCAAGTGTTTACAGTGAAACATATAGGTGAACAGTATTTGGATAAGGGTAAAGATGTTTTTGTGGCATTTATGGATTTGGAAAAGGCGTATGATAGGGTAGATAGGGGGCAATGTGGCAGATGTTGCAGGTGTATGGAATAGGAGGAAGGTTACTGAAAGCAGTGAAGAGTTTTTATGAGGATAGTGAGGCTCAGGTTAGAGTGTGTAGGAGGGAAGGGGACTATTTCCCAGTAAAAGTGGGCCTTAGACAAGGATGTGTGATGTCACCGTGGTTGTTCAATATATTTATAGATGGGGTTGTAAGAGAAGTGAATGCGAGGGTCTTGGCAAGAGGTGTTGGGCTAAAAGATAAAGAAGCAA
The DNA here is from genome assembly GCA_009830355.1 of Cherax destructor. Taxonomy (NCBI): domain Eukaryota; kingdom Metazoa; phylum Arthropoda; class Malacostraca; order Decapoda; family Parastacidae; genus Cherax; species Cherax destructor. Next base: position 9,350 of record WNWK01020761.1, on the reverse strand, counting down.
ATACAAAGTGGGAGTTATCACAGTTGCTTTTGCTGATGACACTGTGCTTTTGGGAGATTCTGAAGAGAAGCTGCAGAGGTTGGTGGATGAATTTGGTAGGGTGTGTAAAAGAAGAAAATTGAAAGTGAATATAGGAAAGAGTAAGGTGATGAGGATAACAAAAGAATAGGTGACGAAAGATTGGATATCAGATTAGAGGGAGAGAGTATGGAGGAGGTGAATGTATTCAGATATTTGGGAGTGGACATGTCGGCGGATGGGTCTATGAAGGATGAGGTGAATCATAGAATTGATGAGGGGAAAAGGGTGAGTGGAGCACTTGGAGTCTGTGGAGACAAAGAACCTTGTCCATGGAAGTAAAGAGGGGAATGTATGAGAGTATAGTTATACCAACGCTCTTATATGGGTGTGAAGCATGGGTGATGAATGTTGCAACGAGGAGAAGGCTGGAGGCAGTGGAGATGTCATGTCTGAGGTCAATGTGTGGTGTGAATATAATGCAGAGAATTCGGAGTTTGGAAATTAGGAGGAGGTGCGGATTACCAAAACGATTGTCCAGAAGCTGAGGAGGGTTGTTGAGGTGGTTTGGACATGTAGAGAGAATGGAACGAGACAGAGTGACTTCGAGAGTGTATAAATCTGTAGTGGAGGGAAGGCGGGGTAGGGTCGGCCTAGGAAAGGTTGGAGGAGGGGGTAAAGGAAGTTTTGTGTGCGAGGGGCTTGGATTTCCAGCAAGCATGTGTGAGCGTATTTGATAGGAGTGAATGGAGGCATATGGTTTTTAATACTTGACGTGCTGTTGGAGTGTGAGCAAAGTAACATTTATGAAGGGATTCAGGGAAACCGGCAGGCCGGACTTGAGTTCTGGAGATGGGAAGTACAGTGCCGGCACTCTGAAGGAGGGGTGTAAATGTTGCAGTTTTATAACTGTAGTGTAAAGCACCCTTCTGGCAAGACAGTGATGGAGTAAATGATGATGAAAGTTTTTCTTTTTCGGGCCACCCTGCCTTGGTGGGAATCGGCCGATGTGTTAATAAAAAAAAAAAAAAAAAAAAAAAAAAAAAAACTTCTTCAAAAAATATGTCAAGTGAATATTCATTATAATTTAGTCAAAATTTTAACCACATATATCATAATTCATATGGAAAAAATAATAGCTTTTGTGCCTTCATGTAACAAGTATAAAGCTAGTTATACACCTTCATATTATTGAGCTCTTTTAAACTATTGCTTTGTTTGCATTCAGTCATGGTTGTTTTGTTTATTTCTATTATAGTATATTTATTTACTTTTTATAATTTGTATTAAATTTAACCTTCTTTACCATAAGCCATTTTGCACCAATATTTCTTTTATCATGAAGCATCAATGTAATTTTTTTAGCCAAATTCTGGAAGCTTTATCATTTTAATCAAAATGCTTAATTTATGTCACTTTTGTTTCCCATTTGTCGGAACCAACGTTGTTTTAGATAGCATGATTTTTATGGGTAGTATCACTAGGGTATCACTAGGGTATCACTAGGGTATCACTAGGGTATCACTAGGGTATCACTAGGGTATCACTAGGGTATCACTAGGTTATCACTAGGGTATCACTAGGGTATCACTAGGGTATCACTAGGGTATCACTAGGGTAACGACGGAGATTATTTCACCCCATCCAGTAACGATTATTTTATCCAACCAAGTAAAATAAACCAAATGTAGTATTTGTTGTATTTGTCCGATGCGCGATCAGAGGAAGGTAATCCGTAACACCAGTTCCCTTTGCCTCGATTTACGGAATTAGAATAATGCAGAGTAAGTTGCTAATGCATTTTAATATTAGCTTAGAAGATGTGAAGGGAATCAGAAGAGGCGTTTATAAGTCACCATACATACCTAGCCCAAATCTTACTTAACCTTTCCAAATACACTAAGCTTGAAGCACTCATAAGTTGCATTTTCAAGTTATCTGAATGGCAGCGTAGAAGCTAGTCGTTGCAACACTCAGTAAGTATCGCAGTATGTAAGTAATTCCATTTTCTTAAAAAAAAATATTGCAACTTTCTCGTGCTAAAAATCACAACTTTTCTCTTTGTAAGACTGACCAACTTTTAAGAAAGCAAGTAGTTATTAAGTAAATGAGTTAGTTTATATAAGCTTTGGTACATAAACAAAGTTTTAGAAATGATCTTATGAGTACATATGCTGTAAACACAAACGTACATCATGTAGATTTAATCTATAATAAAGCAATAAAGTCATTGTAACTTAAACAACCTAACATCAAGAGCTTGCTTCCTTTGAAGTAAACAGAAAGCACATCAACACTGAAAGCTTAAAGCTCACCAGAAAATATATTTCCCGGTTTCTGCTCAGAATTCATCAAACTTTGTATCTTGTGAGTCTATACGCCTGAAACGACGCTTCATACATTGCACTCGAAACATCGGCCATTAGTGACTGATACCGTTCACACTTACGTTATTTTAAACAGAGCAAAAAGTAATTACGAGGGAAGCGAGGCTCATGTAAGGGTATGTATGATAGAAGATGATTATTGTTTAGTAAAAGTAGGTCCAAGATAAGGTATAGGATATTACCATTATTATTTAAAATAATTATGGTTCAGGTAGGGTTGTAGGGTGCTTTGGAGAGAGGTGTAGGATTGAAATATTATGACTCTGATGTGAGTTTGGATTTACGAGAATTGCTCTTGCTGATGACTCTTCTTTTCGAAGATTTTGAAAAAAGAAAATGGAATGCTTGGATGAAGAGTTTAGGTGATTGAATAAAAACAGGAAGTTAAAAGCAAACATTCCAAAGAACAAAGTGATGAGAGGAGGCTGGATGTAGTGGAAATCTAACATATACATAATAATGTAAGGAATTCGGGGCGTAGAAATTAATAGACGGTGTTAGGTAACAAAAGGTATTTTTTTTTCAAAGGGAGGAAGAAGGATGTTGAGGTGGTTTAGCAATAAAAGAAGAGTGAGCAGAATAGGATGACCAAAAGTGTGTATAAATCCGTGTAGCAAGAAAGGAAAGTTATGGGTTGTCAGGAAAGGTTGGTGGGGTAGCTTGAAGGAGGCTTTATGCAGTAAGAGCTTGAACGTTCAGCATGAGTGTCTTAGCGTATTTGATCGGTGTGCATGGAGGAAAATGCTTTTAAGGATTTAACATACTGTGGGAGCGTGATCAAAGTAAGATTTATGAAGTTATTAAGTAAAACTGGTTAGCCAGACTTGAGGTGAGAAGTGTCTGCGCTGAAAGACGGGGTCGGCGTCTCGCGATTCGGGTCATTTGAATTAGGAAGTAAATATATTTCAGACAAGATATCTATTGAATAAATAATGGTGAATACTTTCTTTATGAAGGCGACCCCACCTTGGTGGTAGACGGCCGATGTGGTAAAAGAATAGTGAGTGCAGAAAAAAGTTTAGTAGGAAATGTTATGTAGGACTCCGTAAGTGAACCAAGTTATCTTAAGATTCACTACTATGTAATGTTCCATTTTTTTAAATGAGGTGTAAAACCCAGCTGAGGAAGACCAGTGTATTCTTAACTGCTGAACCCGCCATCATTTGAGTGAGACTCGTGTCAGGAGACTTTGTGTTGTTTCCTCTCAAATAAATCACCACCACCATCAAACGAAGGAAAGAGGAGCAAACTCAAACGAAGGATGAGGGTGAGAGTGAAGGATAGGATGAAGGTGAGGATTAAGGTGCCCGAGGATTAGAGTGAGGGGTTTGGGTGAGGTTAAAGATTAAGGGTGAGGGTCTAGGTGAGGTTGAGGGTTTCGGGTGAGGGGTGAGGGTAAAGATGATGGCGAGGATGAGATTTAGGCTGAGGGTGAGAGTGTGGGTGAGGATTAGAGTTAGGGTGAGAATGAAGCTGTTGGTAAGAATGAGGATGAAGGTGAGAGTGATGGTGAGGATGAGCAGCGTAGAAAACTGTGAGCAACACAGTGTTGGCTATTCATTTTTCAATAAAAAAACTTACACAGTGCTAGCTAGCAGAGGCTAGCTAGCACTGTGTAGTGCTAGCTCCTGATAAATAAAATTATCAAAGCTTATTTCTTGTGTAGCATTGAAAATTTAGTTGAGCAAATATTCTGTTAGTGCTAGCTAGCAGAGGCAGGAGAGGATCTGGGAGTCAGGGTTGTTCCTAGATACTAAGTAACCTTATTCAGATCACCATCTATTACTTTGACACGTCGGGTAACCCAGCACCTAGGTAATACCCATATCAGGCTGATTCATCTTGGCAAGCAATATGTAACGGTGCGCCAGGCAAGATGTGAATATAAGCAGTAAAGTGGTATTTACATGGCTTAAGTCGAATACAGAGAGCTGGGTCAGCTTTAACAATGCAAGACAAGCCACGGGGGGTGGAAATCTTTAGCTCAAGTACTTTCACACTTCTCAGTGCGTCATCAGGAGCTATGCAATGTTGCAAGGTAGCAACTGAAGGAGTAAGAGAAGTTTTCTCAGAGTTGCGCCGTGCGGATGTCACCTGCCGCAGCCTCTCCCGGAATCCGAGAGAGGCTGCGGCAGGTGACAAACCCGCACTGCGCTACTCTGAGAAAACTTCCCCTCACTCCTTCAGTTGCTGCCTTGCAATATTGCATAGTTCCCAATGACGCTTTGAGAAGTGTGAAAGTACTTGAGCTAAAGATCTCCACCCTCGTGGCTTGTCTTGCATATATATATATATATATATATATATATATTTTTTTTTTTTTTTTCAACAAGTCGGCCGTCTCCACCGAGGCAGGGTGACCCAAAAGAAAGAAAATCCCCAAAAGAAAAAACTTTCATCATCATTCAACACTTTCACCACACTCATACATAATCACTGTCTTTGCAGAGGAGCTCAGATACTACAGCTGAGAAAAGTCCCTCCCAGCTGTCACTATCTCAGACCCCTCCTTTAAAGTGCAGGCATTGTACTTCCCATTTCCAGGACTCAAGTCCAACTAAATCAATTAACTGGTTTCCTGAATCCCTTCACACAATGTTACCCTGCTCACACTCCAACAGATCGTCATGTCCCAAAACCATTCGTCTCCATTCACTCCTATCTAACACGCTCACACATGCTTGCTGGAAGTCCAAGCCCCTCGCCCACAAAACCTCCTTTACCCCTTCCCTCCAACCTTTTCTATGACGACCCCTACCCCGCCTTCCTTCCCCTACAGATTTATATGCTCTCCAAGTCATTCTACTTTGATCCATTCTCTCTAAATGACCAAACCACCTCAACAACCCCTCTTCAGCCCTCTGACAAATACTTTTAGTAACTCCACACCTTCTCCTAATTTCCACATTCCGAATTTTCTGCATAATATTTACACCACACATTGCCCTTAGACAGGACATCTCCACTGCCTCCAGCCTCCTCCTCGCTGCAGCATTTGCAACCCATGCTTCACACCCATATAAGAGTGTTGGTACCACTATACTTTCGTACATTCCCTTCTTTGCCTCCATGGATAACGTTTTTGTCTCCACAGATACCTCAATGCACCACTCACCTTTTTCCTTCATCAATTCTATGGTTAACCTCATCCTTCATAAACCCATCTGCTGACACATCAACTCCCAAATATCTGAAAACATTTACTTCTTCCATAATCCCTCTTTCCAATGTGATATCCAATTTTTCTTTATTTAAATCGTTTGATACCCTCATCACCTTACTCTTATCTATGTTCACTTTTAACTTTCTACCTTTACACACTCTCCCAAACTCGTCCACTAACCTTTGCAACTTTTCTTTAGAATCTCCCATAAGCACAGTATCATCAGCAAAAAGTAACTGTGTCAACTCCCATTTTGCATTTAATTCTCCATAATTTAATCCCACCCTCTCCCCAACACCCTAGCATTTACTTCTTTTACAACCCCATCTATAAATATATTAAACAACCATGGTGACATTACACAACCCTGTCTAAGACCTACTTTTACCGGAAGTAATCTCCCTCTCTCCTACACACCCTAACCTGAGCCTCACTATCCTCATAAAAACTCTTTACAGCCTTCAGTAACTTACTACCTATTCCATACACTTGCAACATTTGCCACATTGCTCCCCTATCCACTCTATCATATGCCTTTTCTAAATCCATAAATGCAATAAAAACTTCTCTACCTTTATCTAAATACTGTTCACATATATGCTTCACTGTAAACACTTGATCTACACATCCCCTACCCACTCTAAAGCCTCCTTGCTCATCTGCAATCCTACTCTCTGTCTTACCTCTAATTCTTTCAATAATAACCCTGCCATACACTTTACCTGGTATACTCAGTAAACTTATTCCCCTATAATTTTACACTCTCTTTTATCCCCCTTCCTTTATATAAAGGAACTATACATGCTCGCTGCCAATCCCTAGGTACCTTCCCCTCTTTCATACATTTATTAAACAAAAATACCAACCACTCCAGCACTATATCTCCCCCTGCTTTTAACATTTCTGTCATGATTCCGTCAATTCCAGCTGCTTTACCCCGTTTCATTCTACGTAATGCCTCACGCACCTCCCCCACACTCGCATCCTGTTCTTCTTCACTCCTAAACGATGTTGTACCTCCTGGCCAGTACATGAAATTATCGCCTCCCTCTTTTCATCGACATTTAAAAGTTCCTCAAAATATTCCCGCCATCTACCCAATACCTCCAGCTCCCCATCTACTAACTCCCTACTCTGTTTTTAACTGACAAATCCATTCGTTCCCTAGGCTTTCTTACCTTGTTTATCTCACTCCAAAATTTTTCTTGTTTTCAGCAAAATTTCTTGACAGAGCCTCTCCCGTTCTTTCATCCGCTCTTCTTTTGCACTCTCTCACCACTCTCTTCACCTTTCTTTTACTCTCCATATACTCTGCTCTTCTACTAACACTTCTGTTTTGTAAAACCTCTCATAAGCTACCTTTTTCTCTTTTATCACACCCTTTACTTCTTCATTCCACCACTCACTCCTCTTTCCTCCTGCACCCACCCTCCTATAACCACAAACTTCTGCCCCACATTCTAATACTGCATTTTTAAAACTATCCCAACTTTCTTCAACCCCCACTACTCCTACTTGCACTAGCCCACCTTTCTGCCAATAGTTGCTTATATCTCACCCTAACTTCCTCCTCCCTTAGTTTATACACTTTTACCTCTCTCTTACTTGCTGTTGCCATTTTCCTTTTGTCCCATCTACCTTTTACTCTAACTGTAGCTACAACCAAATAATGATCTGATATATCCGTTGCCCCTCTATAAACATGTACATCCTGAAGCCTACTCATCAACCTTTTATCCACCAATACATAATCCAACAAACTACTTTCCTTACGTGCTATATCATACCTTGTATATTTATTTATCCTCTTTTTCATAAAATATGTATTACTTATTACCAAACCTCTTTCTACACATAGCTCAATTAATGGCTCCCCATTTACATTTACCCCTGGCACCCCAAATTTACCTACTACTCCATCCACAACATTTTTACCCACTTTAGCATTAAGATCCCCAACCACAATTACTCTCTCACTTGGTTCAAAACTCCCCACACACTCACTCAACATTTCCCAAAATCTCTCTCTCTTCTACACTTCTCTCTTCTCCAGGTGCATAAACACTTACTATAACCCACTTTTCACATCCAACCTTTATTTTACTCCACATAATCCTTGAATTTATACATTTATATTCCTTCTTTACCTGCCATAACTGATTATTCAACATTATTGCCACTCCTTCTTTAGCTCTAACTCTATTTGAAACCCCTGATCTAATCCCATTTATTTCTCCCCACTGAAACTCTCCTACCCCTTCAGCTTTGTCTCACTTAAAGCCAGGACATCCAGCTTCTTTTCATTCATAACATCTACAATCATCTCTTTCTTATCATTCGCACAACATCCACGCACATTCAAACATCCCACTTTGACGATTTTCTTCTTCTTCTTTTAGTAAGCTATACAGGAAAAGGGGTTACTAGCCCATTGTTCCCGGCATTTTAGTTGACTTTTACAACACGCATGGCTTACGGAGGAAAGATTCTTATTCCACTTCCCCATGGATATGAAAGGGAAAAGCAATAAGAACAAGAACTATTAAGATAAAATCAAAGAAAACTCAGATGAGTGTGTATACAATAAACGTGTACATGTTTGCGTAGTGTGACCTAAGTGTAAGTAGAAGTAGCAAGACGTACCTGAAATCTTGCATGTTTATGAGACAGAAAAAAGACACCAGCAATCCTACCATCATGTAAAACAGTTTCAGGTTTCTGTTTCACAGTCACCTGGCAGGATGGTAGTACCTCCCTGAGTGGTTGCTGTCTACCAACCTACTACCTATATATATATATATATATATATATATATATATATATATATATATATATATATATATATGCATGTGTTTTTAAGAACCTTTATATATTCTTTCATCTTCCCATGTCTTGTCATGTTATTTCTAGTGTACAGTTTTGTAAAGTTTGCCCCAGTGTGTAAAGAATGCTGCTTTAATTCTTGCTACATGAGCACTAAAGAACAATAGTAACTAAAACCCTTAAATAATTAAATATATTTACGGTTCAGGTGACGTTCTCACTGGAGCAGATCTGTGGTGGTTCATCTCTCTTCCCTACACCAGAGAAGACAGAAAACATGATAATGAACCTACTCTTGCCCATGTGCCTCCGTGTTGGTTGTGGACGTAAAGGTATGTTTGCCTTAAGAGGCGCATGAATTTCAATGTCTCCTTATATCAAGTTCATTTTTCCCCTATAATCTAATCAAAGATTTGTTAAGTTATACCACGAATTAAGAAAAGATCTTAGACTTCACCTTACGAAAGCAGACAAAGCAAATGCGATAGTAATTATGGACAAGGTAGATTATAGGGAAAAATAACATATTATCAGAAGACAGAGGCATTGACGTGCCGCTTAATCCTTCTTAACCAATATTATCAACATTTAGAATAATATAAGTTACTTTAAATATTATTTTGATGATTGTGTTGTTGAAAACTATTTTGTTTAAAATTTAATACTTTTAAATACTCATGTTTGAGTATATATAGTACAGTGATGTTGGTTGGTTTATAATAAAAAAAATACTTTTACCCATGAGATAGTACATATTTATCACAAAACTAAAACGTTAAACCTAATATGCAAAGCATATTAGGTTTAAGTCCAACCGACTACACGAAGGTCAGTAATAAGGCTTCATGTTAACGTCCGCATCACCAATAAAAAATATTTTAATACTTAAAATAAAATAATCAGCGTATACACACTGAGAGACATACATCTCTCAGTGTGTGTCTACCAATATTGTTTTT
>WNWK01020760.1:0-35219 GCA_009830355.1 Cherax destructor | reverse complement strand
CCTTTTTAAAGATGGGGACTACGTTGGCCTTCTTCCATACCTCAGGTAGCTGCCCAGTTTCAAGGGATGTGTTGAATATTATGGTAAGTGGCACACTCAGTACCTCAGCTCCTTCCCAAAGAACCCACGGGGAGATATTGTCCGGACCCATCGCCTTTGAGGTATCGAGGTCACTGAGTAACTGCTTCACTTCCTCCTCAGTTGTGTGTATATCCTCTAGCACTTGGTACATCCCTTGTTGGTGACGAACCCTGTCCTGTCTACCCAGCTGCCTTCCTTCCTCCATTGTGAATACTTCCTTAAACCTCAAGTTGAGCTCCTCACATACCTCTTGATCATTACCTGTGAGTTCCAAATCTTCTCTCCTCAGCCTTATCACCTGGTCCTTGACTGTTGTCTTCCTTCTGACGTGACTGTACATCAGTTTCGGGTCGGACTTAACTTTCGATGCTATGTCATTTTCGTACTGTTTCTGGGCCTCCCTCCATAATTGTGCATACTCGTTTCTAGCTCTTCTACTAATCTCTTTGTTTACTTGGGTTCTTTGCCTTCTGTACCATTTCCATTCTCTGATACTCTGAGTCTTTGCCTCCCTGCACCTTTGGGTAAACCAGGGGCTCTTTCTGGCCTTCCCATTTAATCCTTTGCCTCTGGGTATAAACCGTTCCTCTGCATCCTTGCACTTTGCCCCTACGTATTCCATCATTTCATTTATTGTCAGCCCTTCCATTATCCTTTCCCACTGAACGTCCTGCAGGAAATTCCTCATGCCCGTGTAGTTTCCTCTTTTAAAGTCTGGTTTATCTCTATCGGTACTGTTTTCCCTCTCCACCTGTAGCTCTACAATGTACTCAAAGCTAAGCACCATATGGTCACTGGCTCCCAGGGGGCTCTCGTGCGTTATATCTTCAATGTCTGAGCTGTTCAGGGTGAATACAAGGTCCAGTCTTGCTGGTTCATCTTCTCCTCTCTCTCTGGTCGTGTCCCTGACATGTTGGTGCATCAGGTTTTCCAGTACCACGTCCATCATCTTGGCTCTCCAAGTTTCTGGACCCCCACGTGGTTCATGGTTCTCCCAGTTGATCTCCCTGTGGTTGAAATCTCCCATGACCAGTAGCTTCGCTCTGCTCATGTGTGCTTTTCTTGCCACCTCCGCCAGGGTGTCCACCATCGCTCTGTTGTTCTCATCGTATTCTTCTCCTGGCCTCCTGCAGTTCTGTGGTGGGTTATACATCACTGCAATGACTATCTTATGCTCCCCAGACTGGATGGTACCTACTATGAAGTCCCGTTCTCTACCCACCTCCATTCTTACCATTTCCTCGAATCTCCAACGGTGCCTTAAAAGCAGTGCGACCCCTCCTCCCCCCCTGCTCCTCCTATCTTTCCTCAGGATCTGATATCCCTGTGGGAAGATTGCATCTGTTACTGTCTCATTTAGTTTAGTTTCAGTGACCGCTATGATGTCTGGGGATGCCTCATCTATTTTTTCATTCCACTCTTCATACTTATTCGTAATTCCATCCGCGTTTGTGTACCAAACCTTCAACCTTGTTTCCAATACTGTGGCCCTGGGGAGATCTTGGTGGGTTAGGGTGTGGGCAGGGTGCCCGCAGGGGGTTGCAGCATGGGTGGGGGGGATTGTATGGTTAGGGTATGGGCTAGTGGGGTGCAGTTTGGGGTGGGGGTGGGGGTAACTGTGACGGTGGGTTTTCGTTTGCTAGGGTGGGGACAGGGGGCCTGATAAGTGGGTGTGGTGCTAGAGTGTATGGTTGTCGTGGGTTGTTTGTGATTTGAGGCCCGCTGAGGGTACTTCCAGTGTGTGTGTTTGTCCTGCTTGGTCTTGGTGTCCTCCGTTCGCTGTTTCCCCTCCCTCCTCTCTTCTCCTTCTTATATTCTCCCTCCGGGCCTCCCTTTCTTCCTGCGTTCTGTCCCGATCTAGGTATACATTCCGTACCCCCGGTTCGTCCTCAGCCGAGCTTTCTTGCAGGATCATGGTGCGGGCTGATTCTGCCTTGAATATTACCTTGAGGGGTCGATTTCTTCCCTTTGTGTACCACCCGATTCTCCGAATATTTGTCACTTGGGATGAATCTCCCCTATTGCTAGCATGATACCATCGATCTTTTCTTTCTCCTCCTGTTTCCTTCTGTCGTGGGTGTCCCCTTCGACTTCCTTCAAGCCATAGATAAAGATCGACTTCTCCCTTTCCTCCTCCCACTGTGTCTCCCATTGCCTTGTCAAAGTTGCATTAGCCTCTCCCGGTGCTGTCATGGATGTATTCCCTGTGTTCCTTTGTGTGTCCGGTGTGTGTGTGTGTGTGTGTACTCACCTATTTGTGGTTGCAGGGGTCGAGTCATAGCTCCTGGCCCCGCCTCTTCACTGATTGCTACTAGGTCCTCTCTCTCCCTGCTCCATGAGCTTTATCAAACCTAGTCTTAAAACTATGTATGGTTCCTGCCTCCACTATGTCGCTTTCCAAGCTATTCCACTTCCTGACAACTCTATGACTGAAGAAATACTTCCTAACATCCCTTTGACTCATAGGAGTCTTCAACTTCCAATTGTGACCCCTTGTTTCTGTGTCCCCTCTCTGGAACATCTTGTCTCTGTCCACCTTATCTATTCCTCGCAGTATTTTATATGTCGTTATCATGTCTCCCCTAACCCTCCTGTCCTCTAGTGTCGTCAGGCCGATTTCCCTTAACCTTTCTTCGTGTGTGTGTGTGTGTGTGTGTGTGTGTGTGTGTGTGTGTATTGCCACTTCTGGTGTTTATTAGGATAAACATTGCTTGTTTTATAATAATAATTTGATATTTGTTATTTCCACAGTTCAACTTAACATGTGATAAAGCGTGGCTTGGTCCTCTTGCTACCTCGATGTACATGACTGGAATGTTAGTCGGTAGTGTTGTTATTGGTGACTTAGGTGATCGCTTCGGAAGAAAACTGGCAATGTTGGTATCAGCACTTCTACTTGGTACTGGAGGAGTTGTGAGTGCAGTGTCTCCTAACTACAACATGTTTCTCTTTATGCGTTTCTTCGCTGGTGCTGGAGGTACTGGCTTCTTCCAGACCTCACTTGTCCTGGGTAAGTATTTCCTTTAATTTATGCTATCATAATTCATTCTACATTCTACTAATTTATGCTATCATAATACATTCTACATTCTACTAATTTATGCTATCATAATACATTCTACATTCTACTAATTTATGCTATCATAATACATTCTACTAATTTATGCTATCATAATAGATCACCACTACTGTACCACCATAAATGACCAGTACTGTACCACCATAAATGACCAGTACTGTACCAACATAAATGACCACTACTGTACCAACATAAATGACCACTACTGTACCACCATAAATGACCACTACTGTACCAACATAAATGACCACTACTGTACTACCATAAATGACCACTACTGTACCACCATAGATCACTGACTTGACTGATTTACTACTGATTTACTAACTGACTTACTGACTGACTTGACTGATTGATTTACTGAATTGACTGACTGACTGACTTGACTGACTGACTGACTGACTTAACTGACTTACTGACTGACTTGACTGACTTACTGACTGACTGACTTGACTGATTTACTGACTGACTTGACTTGGGAACGCTTGAAGTTCCTAAACCTTTACTCCCTAGAACGCAGGCAGGAGATATACACTATTATATACACTTGGAAAATCCTAGAGGGATTAGTACCAAACTTGCACACGAGTGTCACTCCCTACTAAAGCAAAAGACTCGGCAGACGATGCAACATCCCCCCCAATGAAAAGCAGGGGTGCCACTAGCACGTTAAGAGACAACACAAAAAGTGTCAGGGGCCCAAGACTGTTCAACTGTCTCCCAGCCTACATAAGGGGGATTACCACTATTCCTCTGGCTGTCTTCAAGCAGGCACTGGACAGGCACCTAAAGTCGGTACATGACCAGCCGGGCTGTGGTTCATACGTTGGGTTGCATGCGGCCAGCAGTAACAGCCTGGTTGATCAGGCTCTGATCCCCGGAACTCTCTCCAGGTAAATTCCAGGACATACCGACTTGACTGAATTATTGACTTGACTGACTTACTGACTGACTTGACTGATTTACTGAATGACTTAAAGTCTAGTGTCTAGTGCAGCTTATATTTTATCGTCAGCTGTATAATGTACTGCAGGGTAAAATAACCCAGAAACTTATGCACAGTCCAGTACAACTATCGACTTCAGTACCAGAACCTCTACTACCCACCTCAGCCCAGTAGGGCCACAGCATAACTCTCCACTCTCTTCACAATCATCCACAAACACCAGCACCCACAATTTAAGGTAAGAAATACTTATATTTCTGCTACATTTGTAGTCTTAAGCAGTTAAAAACATAATATATCACTACAATGAACTACAATTACTTATTCACTTTTATTTTTGTAAGATCTTTTCATCTAAAAAAAAAAAAAAGTTGTTTGGTTCTTTGGGGCTTACAGTAACGTAACCCTAATTTTCCCATTAGTTCTTAAGTTTATCTAGCATGGATTTACCTAACACGGCATTTTCAGTAACGTAACTACAATGTAATGTAATGTAGGGTTACAGGAACGTAACCCTAATTTTCCCCTTAGTTCTTCAGTTTATCTAGCATGGATTTACCTAACACAGCATTTTCAGGAACGTAACTACAATGTAATGTAACGGTCTACTGTATATACATGTAGAGAGGATGGAAGGAATTAGAATAACTTAAAGGGTGTATAAATCTGTAGTGGAGAGAAGGCAGGAAAGGGTCGGCCTAGGAAAGGTTGGAGGAAGGGGGTAAAGGAGGTTTTGTGTGCAGGGTAACATTAATGAAGAGATTCAGGGAAACCAGCAGGCTGGACTTCAATCCTGTAGATGGGGTAAGTGTAGTGTAAGCACGCCTCTGGCAAGACAGTGATGGAGTGAATGATGAAAGTTTTCTTTTTGGGACACCCTGGCTTTGTAGGAGATGGCTGATGTGTTAATAAAAAATAAAATAATTTTAATTATTTATTTATTTATTAATGCACTGAGCATCTCCCACTAAGGCAGAGTGGCCCGGGAAAAAAATATTTTCACCCTCATTCACTCCATCACTGTCTTGCCAGAGGTGTGCTTACACCACATTTATAAATCTGTAACATTAACACCCCTCCTTCAGCGTGCAGACACTGTACTTCCCATCTCCAGGACTCAAGTCCAGTCCTCCAGTTTTCCTGAATCCCTTCATAAATGTTACCCTGCTCACACTCCAACAGCATGTCAAGTCCTAAAAACCATTTGCCTCCATTTGCTTTTATCTAACAAGCTCATACATGCTTGTTGGAAGTCTAAGCCTCTCTCACACTAAACCTCCTTTACCCCATCCCTCCAACCTTTCCTAGGCCAACCCCTACCCTGCCTTCCCTCCACTACAGATTTATACATTTTCAAAAACATTTTATTTTGTTCCAACCTCTCTACATGTCCGAACCACCTCAACAACCCGCCTCAGCCCTCTGGATAATAGTTTTAGTAATCCTGCAGTCTGGACTTCAATCCTGTAGATGGGGTAAGTGTAGTGTAAGCACGCCTCTGGCAAGACAGTGATGGAGTGAATGATGAAAGTTTTTCTTTTTTGGGACACCCTGGCTTTGTAGGAGATGGCTGATGTATTAATAAAAAATAAAATAATTTTAATTATTTATTTATTTATTAATGCACTGAGCATCTCCCACTAAGGCAGAGTGGCCCGGGAAAAAAATATTTTAACCCTCATTCACTCCATCACTGTCTTGCCAGAGGTGTGCTTACACCACATTTATAAATCTGTAACATTAACACCCCTCCTTCAGCGTGCAGACACTGTACTTCCCATCTCCAGGACTCAAGTTCAGTCCTCCAGTTTTCCTGAATCCCTTCATAAATGTTACCCTGCTCACACTCCAACAGCATGTCAAGTCCTAAAAACCATTTGCCTCCATTTGCTTTTATCTAACAAGCTCATACATGCTTGTTGGAAGTCTAAGCCTCTCTCACACTAAACCTCCTTTACCCCATCCCTCCAACCTTTCCTAGGCCAACCCCTACCCTGCCTTCCCTCCACTACAGATTTATACATTTTCAAAAACATTTTATTTTGTTCCAACCTCTCTACATGTCCGAACCACCTCAACAACCCGCCTCAGCCCTCTGGATAATAGTTTTAGTAATCCTGCACATCCTCCTAATTACAAGACTACGAGTTTTCTTCATTATATTCACACCAAACATTGCCGTCTGACATGACATCTCCATTGCCTTCTCCTTGTTGCATAATTCACCACCCATGCTTCACAAATAAATAAGAGCATTGATATAACTATACTTTCATACATTCCCCTCTTTGCTTCCATGCATAAAGTTCTTTGTCTCCACAGACTCCTCAGTGCTTCACTCATTTTTTCCCCTCATCAATTCTTTGATTCACCTCATCTTTCACAGACCCATCTACTGACATGTCCACTCCTAAATATCTGAATACATTCACCTCCTTCATACTCTCTCCCTCCAATCTGATATCCAATCTTCCGTTACATAAATTTTTTATCCTCTTCTCCTTACTATTTCCTATATTCACTTTTAATTTCCTTCTTTTACATACCTTACCAAACTCATCAACCAACCTCTGCAACTTCTCTTTGGAATCTCCCAAAAGCACAGTGTCATCAGCAAAGAGCAACTGTGACAACTCCCACTTTGCGTTAGATTCTTTATCTTTTAACCCCACACATCTTGCCAACACCCGAGCATTCACTTCTCTTACAACCCCATCTATAAATATATTGAACAACAATGGTGACATCACATCCCTGTCTAAGGCCTACTTTTACTGGGAAATAATTCCCCTCTCTCATACATACTCAAACCTGAACCTCACTATCCTCATAAAAACTCTTCACTGCTTTCAGTAACCTACCTCCTATTCCATACATTTGCAACATCTGCCACATTGCCCCCTATTCATCCTGTCATACGCCTTTTCCAAATCCATAAATGCCACAAAAATCTCTTTATCCTTATCTATATACTGTTCACCTATATGTTTCACTGCAAACACTTGGTCTACACTTCCCCTTCTTTTCCTAAAGCCTCCTTGTTCATCAGCTATCCTACTCTTAATTCTATTAATAATAACTCTACCATACACTTTACCAGGTATACTCAACAGACTTATTCCCCTATAATTTTTGCACTCTCTTTTGTCCCCTTTTCCTTTATACAAAGGAACTATGCATGCTCTCTGCCAATCCCTACATACCTTACCCTCTTCCATACATTTATTAAATAATAGCACCAACCACTCCAAAACTATATCCCCACCTGCTTTTAACATTTATATATTTATCCCATCAATGCCAGTTGCCTTACCACCTTTTATTCTACCCACTGCCTCACGAACTTCCCCCACACTCACAAATGGCTTTTCCTCACTCCTACAATATGCTATTCCTCCTTGCCCTATACACGAAATCACAGCTTCCGTATCTTGATCATCATTTAGCAATTCCTCAAAATACTTCCTCCATCTTCCTGATACCTCTAACTCTCCATTTAATAACTCTCCTCTCTCATTTTTGCCTATAGAATTTCATTCGTTCCCTAGGCTTCCTCAACTTATTAATCTCACTCCAAAACTTTTTCTTATTTTCAAAAACATTTGTTGATAACATCTCACCCCTCTCATTTGCTCTCTTTTACATTGCTTCACCACTGTCTTAACCTCTCTTTTCTCTCTATGTACTCCTCTTTTGCATTACTTATACTTTGTATAAACATCTCATATGCAAACTTTTTCTGCCTTACTACTCTCTCTTTACATCATCATTCCACCAATCGCTCTTCTTCCCTCCCGCACCCACTTTCCTGTAACCACAAACTTCTGCTGAACAATTCTAACACTACATTCTTAAACCTACCCCATACATCTTCGACCCCATTGCCTATACTCTCACAGCCCATCTATCCTCCAATAGTTGTTTATATCTTACCCTAACTGCCTCCTTCTTTTTAGTTTATAAACTTTTACTTCTCTCTTACTTGCTGCTTCTATTTTCCTTGTATCCCATCGACCTTTTACTCTCACTGTAGCTACAACTAAAACGTGATCTGATATATCTGTGGCCCCTCTATAAACATGTACATCCTGAAGTCTACAAAATGGTCCAAGTCGGGCCGAAATGTCGTCGTAAGCTCCTCTCTTTTATATGTGCGGGTTGTGTGTGTATCATATTTTGTATTCTTATTTATCTTCTTTTTCTTAAAATATGTGTTACCTACAACCAAACCCCTTTCTATACAAAGTTCAATCAAAGGGTCCCTATTATCATTTACACCTGTCACCCCAAACTTAATTACCACACCCTTTCTAAAAGTTTCTCTTACTTTAGCATTTAGGTCCCCTACCACAGTTACTATCTCACTTGGTTCAAAAGTTCCTACACAGTCGCTTAACATTTCCAATATACAGTGCTAGTCAAGGTATTATGCCGCCCCTCCCCCCCACACGTACCAAAACAAACATACCATAAAAGATTATAAAATATATATTTGCACACTTACTGAGGTTTTAATACTTGGTGCTTGGTGCTGCTTAATCACGTCCCTCAGCCGTGTAGGAAGACTCTCTCACAAATTCTTGAGGGTTTGGGGAGGAATATTATTCCATGCCTCATGTAGAGCAGCCTCCAGCCACGGGATTGAACTGATATCCTGGCCCAGTAAACTTTGTTTCACTATTGACCGGAGGTTCTCAATAGGGTTTAAGTCTGGGGAATTGCCTGACCAGTCATTAAAAAACCTCACTTCACTGTCATTAGGCCACTGAACTACAGATTTGACGGTATGAGACGGTGCACTGTCCTGCATAAAAACCGTAGCCCCACACTTGTCAAACGCCTCAGGTAAATTATCACACAATAACTCCAGGTAGCTATACCGGTTCATATACTGGATTTTGGGAAGCACAAAGAGTTCACCAACACTCTGAGCACTGAAACACCCCTAGTGGGTCACAACCTCTGGGCCAGTACACATGTCCCCCATAGTTACAGGTGACGGTGAAGGTTGCTTCATCACTCCAAAGTACTTCAGACCACTGTTGAGGAGTCCAGTGAAGATATTTCTTTGCATAATCCAGCCTACGTGTCTTCTGTGGCTTGGAGAGGATCAGTTTCTTAACCTTGCGGTGACTACTGCAGCCCAGTTCTCACACAAGTTAGTTAACAGTTCTTACAGACACCTCTTTGAGAAGATGTGAGTTCTTTTCTTTCAATTCTCTAGCAGTTATCTTAGGTGTACTCTCTAACTGCTTCTTTAACACAGTTAAGGTACGAACAGATGTCTTCTTCAAGGGGCCAGGCAGAGGTTTGGTTGACCGTAACTCGACACCGCCACCAGCCTTGAAATGCTGTACCCAGTTCCTCACTGAACGCTCACTCAGACCATCATTCTCCACTATTTCATTCGTCTGGTGCCTAGCTTTGTGAAGCCCTATGATTGGAGCTATAGTTTCAGGTGTTTAAGACTTTCTTTTACCCATAATCAAACATGTATAGCCTCAAAACCAAAAGGAACACCGGACAAAAGATGGGGCAGATGAGAGACCAAAGTGCAACACTTCCTCTCACCATGGCAGCCATGTGAGCACAGATGTCATGCCGTGATGTCATGCTAACGGCTGGTGCCAGGCATAATGCACTGACGAAAAAAGACCCCCCTGTATGGTAGGCCTTACATCAGGGCGTTCACCCGGCATAATGCCGTGATTAGCACTGTATATGTCGGGCCGAATAGGTAAAATTGGTCAACTAGCAACGCAGGGGCGTTGACCCCTGGAACTCTCTCTAGGTAAACTCCAGGTTAACGTAAAAATTAATAGTTTTGTACGAAAAGAACCTTAGAAAACTTACCTAATCTTATTATAACAAGAGCAATTGAATTTAGCCTAATCAAACTAAATATATTTTTGATAAGTTTACAGTAATTCAATAATAAACAAACACAATAATTTTTTTTCGTTAGGGTCAGAATGACTTTTGCGAAATTACTGCACACAAATTTTAGGTTGCCTTATTCGCAAAGAAGACCATTGCTATTTATGCCAAAATTGCAAGTTCTACATGTATATATATACATAAATAAAATGCCGGGAGCAATGGGCTAGTAACCCCTTCTCCTGTACACACTTACTAAAAAAATGAATAAGAAAAGCTTTATAAAATTGGGATGTTTGAATGTGCGTGGATGTAGTGTGGATGATAAGAAAGAGATGATTACTGATGTTATGAATGAAAAGAAGTTGGATGTCCTGGCCCTAAGCGAAACAAAGCTGAAGGGGGTAGGCGAGTTTCAGTGGTGAGAAATAAATGGGATTAAGTCAGGAGTATCTGAGAGAGTTAGAGCTAAGGAAGGGGTAGCAATAATGTTAAATGACCAGTTATGGAAGGAGAAGAGGGAATATAAATGTGTAAATTCAAGGATTATGTTGATTAAAATAAGGGTCGGATGCGAAAAGTGGGTTATAATAAGCGTGTATGCACCTGGAGAACAGAAAAGTGTAGAGGAGAGAGAGAGAGAGATTTTGGGAGATGTTAGGCGAATGTATAGGAACTTTTGAAAAAAGTGAGAGAGTAATTGTAGTAGGGGACCTAAATGCCAAAGTAGGAGAAACGTGTAGAGAGGGTGTGGTAGGTAAGTTTGGGGTGCCAGGTGTAAATGAAAATGGGAACCCTTTGATTGAACTTTGTATAGAAAGGGATTTAGTTATAGGTAATACATATTTTAAGAAAAAGAGGAAAATAAGTATACAAGATATGATGTAGGGCGTAATGACAGTAGTTTGTTGGACTATGTCTTGGTAGATAAAAGACTGTTGAGTAGACTTAAGGATGTACATATTTATAGAGGGTCCACAGATATATCAAATCACATTTTAGTTGTAGCTAAAGTGGGATAAAAAGGTAGATGGAATACAAGGAAAAGAGAAGCAGTAAGTAAGAGAGAGGTGAAGGTTTATAAACTAAAAGAGGAGGCAGTTAGGGTAAGATATAAACAACTATTGGAGGATAGATGGGCTTGTGAGAGTGTAGGCAATGGGGTCGAAGATGTATGGAGTAGGTTAAAGAATGTAGTGTTAGAGTGTTCAGCAGAAGTTTGTGGTTACAGGAAAGTGGGTGCGGGAGGGAAGAAGAGCGATTGGTGGAATGATGATGTAAAGAGAGCAGTAAGGGAGAAAAAGGATTTTACAAAGTAGAAGTGATGCAAGGAGGGAAGAGTATATGAAGAAAAAAAGAGAGGTTAAGAGAGTGATCAAGCAATGTAAAAAGAGAGCAAATGAGAGAGTGGGTGAGATGTTATCAACAAATTTTGTTGAAAATAAGAAAAGTTTTGGAATCAGATTAATAGGTTGAGGAAGCCTAGGAACAAATGGATTTGACAGTTAAAAATAGGAGAGGAGAGGAAAATATTAAATGGAGAGTTAGAGGTATTGAGAAGATGGAGGGAATATTTTGAGGAGTTGTTAAATGTTGATGAAGACAGGAAGCTGTGATTTCGTGTATAGGGCAAGGAGGAATAACATCTTGTAGGAGTGTGGAAGAGCCAGTTGTGAGTGTGGGGGAAGTTCGTGAGGCATTGGGTAGAATGAAAGGGGGTAAGGCAGCCGGGATTGATGGGATAAAGATAGAAATGTTAAAAGCAGGCGGAGATATAGTTTTGGAGTGGTTGGTGCTATTATTTAATACATGTATGGAAGAGAGTAAGGTACCAAGGAACTGGCAGAGAGCGTGTATTTCTCCTTTGTATAAAGGCAAAGGGGACAAAAGAGAGTGCAAAAATTATAGGGGAATATGTCTGTTGAGTATACCAGGTAAAGGTGGCTTTAGGAAAGGTAGGGGGTGTGTAGACCAAGTGTTTGCAGTAAAACATATAGGTGAACAGTATTTGGATAAGGGTAAAGAGGTTTTTGTGGCATTTATGGATATGGAAAAGGCGTATGATAGGGTGGATAGGGGGGCAATGTGGCAGATGTTGCAGGTGTATGGAATAGGAGGTAGGTTACTGAAAGCAGTGAAGAGCTTTTATGAGGATAGTGAGGCTCATGTTAGAGTGTGTAGGAGAGAGGGAGATTATTTCTCGGTTAAAGTAGGCCTTAGACAAGGATGTGTGATGTCACCGTGGTTGTTCAATATATTTATAGATGGGGTTGTAAGAGAAGTGAATGTGAGGGTCTTGGCAAGAGGTGTGGGGTTAAAAGACAAAGAATCAAATACAAAGTGGGAGTTGTCACAGTTGCTTTTTGCTGATGACACTGTGCTTTTGGGAGATTCTGAAGAGAAGTTGCAGAGGTTGGTGGATTAATTTGGTAAGGTATGTAAAAGAAGAAAATTAAAAGTGAATATAGGAAAGAGTAAGGTGATGAGGATAACAAAAAGATTAGGTGACGAAAGATTGGATATCAGATTGGAGGGAGAAAGTATGGAGGAGGTGAATGTATTCAGATATTTGGGAGTGGACATGTCAGCAGATGGGTCTATGAAGGATGAGGTGAATCATAGAATTGATGAGGGGAAAAGGGTGAGTGGTGCACTTATGAGTCTGTGGAGACAAAGAACTTTGTCCATGGAAGTAAAGAGGGGAATGTATGAGAGTATAGTTATACCAACACTCTTATATGGGTGTGAAGCATTGGTGATGAATGTCGCAACGAGGAGAATGCTGGAGGCAGTGGAGATGTCATGTCTGAGGTCAATGTGTGATGTGAATATAATGCAGAGAATTCGGAGTTTGGAAATTAGGAGGAGGTGCGGGATTACCAAAACTATTATTCAGAGAGCTGAGGAGGGGTTGTTGAGGTGGTTTGGACATGTAGAGAGAATGGAACGAGACAGAGTGACTTCGAGAGTGTATAAATCTGTAGTGGAGGGAAGGCGGGGTAGGGGTCGGCCTAGGAAAGGTTGGAGGGAGGGGGTAAAGGACGTTTTGTGTGCTAAGGGCTTGGACTTCCAGCAAGCAAGTGTGAGTGTATTTTATAGGAGTGAATGGAGACAAATGGTTTTAATACTTGACGTGCTGTTGGAGTGTGAGGAAAGTAACATTTATGAAGAGATTCAGGAAACCGGCAGGCCGGACTTGAGTTCTGGAGATGGGAAGTACAGTGCCGGCACTCTGAAGGAGGGGTGTTAGTGTTGCAGTTTTATAACTGTAGTGTAAAGCACCCCTCTGGCAAGACAGTGATAGAGTGAATGATGATGAAAGTTTTTCTTTTCGGGCCACCCTGCCTTTGTGGGAATCGGCCGATGTGTTAATAAAATATATATATATATATATATATATATATATATATATATATATATATATATATATATATATATATATATATATATATATATATATTATTGTAACCACGAACGAGTGGTATTTAACAACAACAACAATGCGACTAGCTAAGGATTCAAACCCATACTGCTTTGGCCCGCCTCACCTAGCTTGGATGGGTGCATCATTCTTGTAAGATTGCGTGGTCCTGTGGGTTAAAGCATCTTGTGTTTTCCCTCATAAAGAGGCGGGCCAAAGCAACATGGGTTCGAATCCTTGGCTAGTCGCAGTGATGTCATTGATATATATATATATATATATATATATATATATATATATATATATATATATATATATATATGTCGTGCCGATTAGGTAAAACTGGTCAATTAGCAAGAACTCATCTAAAATTAAGTCCTTTCTAAAATTTTCTCTTATACGTTTAAAGTTATATTTTTTCATTTATGTTAATGTAAGAATTTATAATTTTGTACCAAGAGAAACTTTGAAAACCTACCTAACCTTATTACAACAAGCGCAATTTAATTTAGCCTAACCCAACTAAATATATTTTAGATACGTTAACATTAATTTAATAATAAACAAACACAATGAAATATATTTTTTTCGTTATGTTCAGAATGATTTTGGCCAAATTATTGCATACACAAATTTTCACTTGTCTTATATGGCAAGAAGAGCGTTGCTATTTAAGCCAAAATCGCAAGTTTTACCTAATCGGCACGACATATATATATATATATATATATATATATATATATATATATATATAAATTTCCAACACAATGCTCACCAACGCTTCAGGAAAGGACAAAGCTCGTCTCCTAGCGGTGAAGGCACCACACTCAGGAGATTTCCTTCTTGCTGTTCCCAATTCCTCTCTGGGGACTCGACTCGACCCACAGGCCATTCGGATTGGTGTTGCTCTTCGCCTAGCCGCCCCATACTCACCGAACATAGGTGTATTTGCGGCAGGGCGACGGCTGACCAATTCCGGACTTCATGGTCTAGTGTGTCACACATCAGAAGGAAGTATGCTAGACATGAGGAGGTCAATGCCATCATAAAGAGAAGCCTGCCACAGCCGTTGCCCAGCTCAACGGGAACCCCAAGTGCAGAGGTCTGATGGAAGTCAAAAGCGTCCTGATGGAGCCACCATGCTACCCTGGAAGGATGGTAAGCAGATTGCTTGGGACTACACCTGTGCTGCCACATTGGCAGACACCTACCTGCCACACTCCTTAGCCGAAGGGGTGGAGCTGCCAGCCACAGGGAGACCCAGAAGACCGCAAATATGAAGACCTTCCCTCTTGCTATAACTTCATCCCAATAGGTCGGAGACCCATGGAGCATGGGGCAAGTGTGCTCTAAAGTTTCTCAAGGAGCTGGGTGGAAAACTCATCATAGAAACCAAGGACCACAGGGCGACCAGCTTCCTGTTTCAGAGACTCAGTGTTGCGATCCAGAGGGAAATGCCTGCAGTATTCTGGGCACGCGGCCCACTGCCGGGGAGTTGGACGAAGTATTTGACATGTAGCTCTGAGTTGTTATCTATGTTGTTTTACTCCCATTGTATTTTGTATTTTGTCTTGAAATAAAGTTTGTATAAAAAAAAGATGGGGTAGTAGGGAAGTGGAATATTCAAATGGCTTCAGAAAGAAATCTAAATATTCTTCCTTGAAGTCTTTTTATCCACTTCTCCGAGGCAATGGGTCCCACAATTGACACCAGAGGTGGACCCCATCCTATATATATATATATATATATATATATATATATATATATATATATATATATATATATATATATATATATATATATATATATGTCGTGTCGATTAGGTAGTTAGTTAGTTCAGACTCTCAGGTAAGGACCCACTAGGGGCGAGGGGAAGTGGGGACAGAAGAAGAATAGCCGGTGAGAGGAAGAGCTGAAGTAGAAGAGAAAGAGTCAGGTAAAACTTGCGATTTTGGCTTAAATAGCAACGCTCACCTTGCCATAAAAGACAAGTGAAAATTTGTGTATGCAATAATTTCGCCAAAATCATTCTGAACATAACGAAAAAAATATATTTCATTGTGTTTGTTTATTATTAAATTAATGTTAACGTATCTAAAATATATTTAGTTAGGTTAGGCTAAATTAAATTGCGCTTGTTGTAATAAGGTTAGGTAGGTTCTCAAAGTTTCTCTTGGTACAAAATTATAAATTCTTACATTAACATAAATGAAAAAAATATATCTTTAAACGTATAAGAGAAAATTTTAGAAAGGACTTAATTTTAGAGGAGTTCTTGCTAATTGACCAGTTTTACCTAATCGGCACACGACATATATATATATATATATATATATATATATATATATATATATATATATATATATATATATATATATATATATATATATATATATGACATATTTCCTAAGATGTGCTCCTTCATATGATAACCCTATACTGCACGAATATGACAGTATCCAGAGGCAGATCTTTACTAAAGTACTTAACCTTACTCTAGAAGATGGGCAGTGGGATCAAGCTACACTCCAAGTCAGACTAGGAGGCATTGGTGTCCGCAAGTCATCTCAGATTGCTCTATCTGCTTTCCTGTCTTCATGCATTGCATCCAGAGGGCTTGTAGCAGCAATTCTCCCTGAACATCTTAGGGACACGATTGGAATCCATGACCAAAAGTTCGTTGATGGAGCCAGGATCTGGGATAACCTAACAGGCTCTGAAACCAGGCCTGCTCCCCCCAACAACTACAAACAGTCGCACTGGGATGGCCCAATAGTAGAGAATATAGCCTCAGCAATGCTTCAGAGTGTGTCAGGGAAGGATAGAGCCCGCCTCCTTGCAGTGAGAGCTCCTCATGCAGGGGACTTTCTTTTCTCTGTTCCCCACTCCAGCCTTGGCACACGCCTCGACCCACAGACCATCCGCATTGGTGTTGCCCTTCGACTTGCCGCCCCTATTCTCGCCGAACACAGGTGTATTTGTGGCAGTGAAGCAGCAGACCGATTCGGGTACCATGGTCTTGTGTGTCGTAAATCCGAGGGAAAGATTGCAAGACATGAAGAGGTTAATAACATTATCAAGAGGAGCCTCACAACAGCCGGATGCCCAGCAGTAAGGGAACCACCCCAACTATGCAGATCTGATGGCAGCCTAAAGCGTCCAGATGGTATCACCCTTCAAGCCTGGACAGACGGCAAGCAGGTGGTGTGGGACTACACATGTGCATCTACCTTGGCTGATACCTATCTCCAATACCCCAGGGAGGAAGGAGGGGCAGCTGCCACCTTCAGGGAGTCCCAAAAGTCGAGAAAATATGGAGAACTTGCCCATCATTATATGTTTGTTCCCATAGGCTTGGAGACCCTTGGCTCATGGGGAAAGAGTGCATCTAAGTTCCTCAAGGAGCTGGGCAAAAGACTCAACAGGGTAACTAGGAATCCCAGGGCAGCTAGTTTTCTGTTCCAGCGACTCAGCGCTGCTGTTCAGAGGGGTAATGCATGCTGTATTCTGGGCACGCGCCTCAGCTCGGAAGAGCTGGATGAGATTTTCGCATTATAATCAGTGACAAACATGTAACAATATGTACTAGATATGTATCTCTTACCTCGTGTACTGTATATGCCATCTTTATATCAACAATGTATCTCTTAAACTTTTTGTACCATTTTATGTAATAACATATACTTATTGGTAATATATATATATATATATATATATATATATATATATATATATATATATATATATATATATATATATATATATATATATATATATATATTTTTTTTTTTATTAACACATCGGCCGATTCCCACCAAGGCAGGGTGGCCCGAAAAAGAAAAACTTTCATCATTCACTCCATCACCGTCTTGCTAGAGGGGTGCTTTACACTACAGTTATAAAACTGCAACATTAACACCCCTCTTTCAGAGTGCAGACACTGCACTTCCCATCTCCAGGACTCAAGTCCGGCCTGCCGGTTTCCCTGAATCCCTTCATAAATGTTACTTTGCTCACACTCCAACAGCACGTCAAGTATTAAAAATCATTTGTCTCCATTCACTCCTATCAAATACGCTCACACATGCTTGCTGGAAATCCAAGCCCCTCGCAAAAAAAACCTCGTTTACCCTGTCCCTCCAACCTTTCCTAGATTTATACACTCTCAAAGTCATTCTGTCTCGTTCCATTCTCTCTACATGTCCGAACCACCTCAAAAACCCCCTCCTCAGCTCTCTGGATAATAGTTTTGGTCATCCCGCATCTCCTCCTAATTTCCAAACTCCGAATTCTCTGCATTATATTCACACCACACATTGACCTCAAACATGACATCTCCAATGCCTCCAGCCTTCTCATAGTTTGCAACATTCATCACCCATGCTTCACACCTCTTTACTTCCATGGACAAAGTTCTTCGTCTCCACAGACTCCGAAGTCCAATCTGATATTCAATCCCTCCAATCTGATATCCAATCTTTCGTCACCTAATCTTTTGTTATCCTCATCACCTTACTATTTATCTATATTCACTTTCAATTTTCTTATTTTACATACCCTACCAAATGTATCCACCAACCTCTGCAACTTCTCTTCAGAATCTCACAAAAGCACAGTGTCATCAGCAAAAAGCAACTGTGACAACTCCCACTTTGTATTTGATTCTTTGTATTTTAACCCCACACATCTTGCCAAGACCCTCGCATTCACTTCTCTTACAACCCCATCTATAAATATATTGAACAACCACGGTGACATCACACATCCTTGTCTAAGGCCCACTTTTACTGGGAAATAGTCTCCCTCTCTCGTACACACTCTAACCTGAGCCTCACTATCTTCATAAAAACTCTTCACTGCTTTCAGTAACCTTCCTCCTATTCCATACACCTGCAACATCTGCCACATTGCCCCCCTATCCACCCTATCATACACCTTTTCCAAATCCATAAAAGCCACAAAAACCTCTTTACCCTTATCTAAATACTGTTCACCTATATGTTTCACTGTAAACACTTGGTCTACACACCCCCTACCTTTCCTAAAGCCACCCTGTTCATCTGCTATCCTGCTCTCCGTCTTACCCTTAATTCTTTCAATAATAACTCTACCATACACTTTACCAGGTATACTCAACAGACTTATTCCCCTATAATTTTTGCACTCTCTTTTGTCCCCTTTGCCTTTATACAAAGGAACAATACACGCTCTCTGCCAATCCCTAGGTACCTTACCCTCTTCCATACATTTATTAAAAAATAGCACCAACCACTCCAAAACTATATCCCCACCTGCTTTTAACATTTCTATCTTTATCCCATCAATCCCAGCTGCCTTACCCCCTTTCATTCTACCCACTGCCTCACGAACTTTCCCCACACTCACAACTGGCTCTTCCACACTCCTACAAGATGTTATTCCTCCTTGCCCTATACACGAAATCACAGCTTCCCTGTCTTCATCAACATTTAACAACTCAAAATATTCCGTCCATCTTCCCGATACCTTTAACTCTCCATTTAATAACTCTCCTCTCCTATGTTTAAATGTCAAATTCATTTGTTCCCTAGGCTTTCTCAACTTATTAATCTCACTCCAAAACTTTTTCTTATTTTCAACAAAATTTATTGATAACATATCACCCACTCTCTCATTTTCTCTCTTTTTACATTGCTTCACCACTCTCTAAACCTCTCTTTTTCTCTCCATATACTCTTCCCTCCTTGCATCACTTCTACTTTGTAAAAACCTCTCATATGCTAACTTTTTCTCCCTTACTACTCTCTTTACATCATCATTCCACCAATCGCTCTTCTTGCCTCCCGCACCCACTTTCCTGGAACCACAAACTTCTGCTGAACACTAACACTACATTCTTAAACCTACCCCAAACATCTTCGACCCCATTGCCTACACTCTCACTAGCCCATCTATCCTCCAATAGTTGTTTATATCTTACCCTAACTGCCTCCTCTTTTAGTTTATAAACCTTCACCTCTCTCTTACTTACTGCTTATATTTTCCTTGTATCCCATCTACCTTTTACTCCCACTGTTGCTACAACTAAAAAGTGATCTGATATATCTGTGGCCCCTCTATAAACATGTACATCCTAAAGTCTACTCAACAGTCTTTTGTCTACCAATACGTAGTCCAACAAACTACTTTCATTACGCCCTATATCATATCTTGTATACTTATTTATCCTCTGCTTCTTAAAATATGTATTACCTATACCTAAACCCCTTTCTATACAAAGTTCAATCAAAGGGCTCCCATTATCATTTACACCTGGCACCCCAAACTTACCTACTACACCCTCTCTGCATGTTTCTCCCACTTTAGCATTTAGGTCCCCAAACATAATTTCTCGCTCACTTGGTTCAAAAGTTCCTATACATTCGCTTAACATCTTCCAAAATCTCTCTCTCTCTCTCTCTCTCTCTCTCTCTCCTCTACACTCCTCTCTTCTCCAGGTGCATACACGCTTTTTATGACCCACTTTTCGTATCCGACCCTTATTTTAATCTACATAATCCTTGAATTTACACATTTATATTCCCTCTTCTCCTTCCATAACTGGTCATTTAACATTATTGCTACCCCTTCCTTAGCTCTAACTCTCTCAGATACTCCTGACTTAATCCCATTTATTTCTTCCCACTGAAACTCGCCTACCCCCTTCAGCTTTGTTTCGCTTAGGGCAAGGACATCCAACTTCTTTTCATTCATAACATCAGCAATCATCTCTTTCTTATCATCCGCACTACATCCACCCACATTCAAACATCCCAGTTTTATAAAAAAAATTCTTCTTTTATTTTTTAGTAAATGTATACAGGAGAAGATGTTACTAGCCCATTGCTCCCGGCATTTTAGTCGCCTAATACGACACGCATGGCTTACGGAGGAAAGATTCTTTTCCACTTCCCCATGGACAATAGAGGAAATAAAGAACAAGAGCAATTAAGAAAAGAAGAAAACATAGATGTGTGTATGTATATACATGCATGTATAATATTTATGTCGTGCCGATTAGGTAAAACTTGCGATTTTGCTTAAATAGCAACGCTCTTCTTGCCATATAAGACAAGCGAAAATTTGTGATGCAATAATTTCGCCAAAATCAATCTGAACCTACAGAAAAAAATATATGTCATTGTGTTTGTTTATTATTAAATTAATGTTAACGTATCTAAAATATATTTAGTTGGGTTAGGCTAAATTAAATTGCGCTTGTTGTAATAAGGCTAGGTAGGTTTACAAAGTTTCTCTTGGTACAAAATTATAAATTCTTACATTAACATAAATGAAAAAAAATATATCTTTAAACGTATAAGAGAAAATTTTAGAAATGACTTAATTTTAGAGGAGTTCTTGCTAATTGACCAGTTTTACCTAATCGGCACGACATATATATATATATATATATATATATATATAATATATATGTGTGTGTATGTGTAAAATCAATCATTTATTTGCCTTGGATTCACGGACACCACTAAGTACAGTCATGGTACCTTATATTTTATTTGTGCATGATCTTTGTATATTTAACCCTGATTACAATCATGGATAAATCTGTTTTTTTTTTATTTTTACGATGATGAATGTGGTTATAATGTTAAATCATTGCAAATTCGACCTAAATTATGTTTTTTTTTTTAATTTTAATAAATAAATATAACGTTTAATTTATTATGATGGAAAGTGTGTTAGGAATACTATTGTTTATCATTCAATATATACTTTCTTTATACACAAAATAACATTTACATGTGAAAATATTATACAGATTTATACAGATTGTTTTAATAACGAAATGGTTTTTGTTGGACCCAGCCGCGTAATGCAGAATGCAGTAAATGGGGTTAAAATGCCTTTTCCTATATTTGTAATCATGCCACAAATGTTTATGAATTGTCTAGTTATTTTTTTCTTCTCAGCTGTGGAGTTTGTTGGCACTAAATGGCGCACCTTTACCGGGATTATCATTGAAATACCATTTGCCCTTGGTGAAGCAATGACTGGAGTGCTGGCTGTCTTCATCAGGGACTGGCGTTGGCTGCTAATTGCTATCACTGCTCCTGCTTTCCTTATTGTATCTTACATTTGGTATGTACAGTTTGTGTTAAATATTGTCACTACTACTTGGTTATACCTTACACTTGGAGTGTACAGTTTATGTATGCAACCATATGTAATTGTTACTGTCATTGCTCCTGCCTTATTGCTTTTATCTGTAACTTGTAATGTACAGTAAGTGTAAGTACCATGTGTAATTGTTGCTTGTTTATATCTTGTGCTTTGTATACATCAAAATAATAATAATAATAATAATAATAATAATAGTAATATCTTTATTTAATACAAGTACATGTACAAGGTATACAGACCATAGTTGACATTAATGACAAACTACTGTATAGAAAGTCCCTTGTTATGCTGAGCATTTCCCGCAATTAGGTCAGTTTTGTCCCAGGATGCGACCCACACCAGTCCACAAACACCCAGGATGCGACCCACACCAGTCCACTAACACCCAGGATGTGACCCACACCAGATTTAGATTTTGCCACCGAAGGGGCTAGTTTATTGAGCACCCCATATCCATCCTGTGGACGGTAGCGCAAGAACATATGGATACACAAAAGGCCTAGGCACTAGGCCCCAAAAGGGTTAACAATTTTACATTTGGATTTATATCTACAGTTCACTTATCTGTTACAAGCAAATTTAGGAAATTTGCTTAGTATAACTGGTATCTTATTTTCATTAATAAGATATCTTGACATGTCACATAGGTTATTATACGGTCTATTTCTATATTCCTCAATAAGTGGACAATTAAGCACATAGTGTTCAAGACAGTGACCATATGCCTGATCAAATAATTTGCATTTAGTTTGATCATCATCTGTGTCTCCCAAACTGCCAGAAGTACTTGTAGCCAAGCCTAAGCCTGGCCACTACAACATCAATCAGTCTGTTCACATTGCAAGTTGCTCCATAAACATGCTTATCTATGTAATAATATTGGTAGAATTACCGACAATATGTTAAGTAAAAGGACACAAATGCAACTAATGTGACATTTTATTGTGGCAACGTTTCGCTCTCCAGGAGCTTGAGAAAGCTCCTGGAGAGCGAAACGTTGCCACAATAAAATGTCACATTAGTTGCATTTGTGTCCTTTTACTTAACATGCTTATCTATGTTCATGTTATCATAGTGGGTTATAGATCTACTCAGGCTTCTAACTGCATTCCTATAGCAATCATTTTAATTATTTATTTCTCTCCTAATATTATTCCTAATGCTAGACACAGATATACCAAAGTTATATTCTACATTCTCCTTCTGGGTGCTCTTCTGTGCTAACATATCAACTTTATCATGAAGGAGTAACCAATGTGTGATGGGATCCATAGCAATTGTACATTAATTCCTTTGTCCTGGATTTTTGAGTATCTATACCTGGCTTCTCCAATGAGCATGCTGTTAGAGTCATTATATGAGTCAAGAGCCTTCAATGATGACACAGAATCAGTAATGATGATAGAGTCAAGCTCAGTGTCATAAGTTAGCTTTAGTGCCATTAGGATTGCAAACAATTCAGTTTGCAGTGTAGACGCCCAGTTGTTAATTCTTATGCCTAGTTCAACAGATTTATTATTGTTCTTAACTAGGGAGGTGGCAACCAGAGCAGATGCAGCCCTGCCAGAAGACTCCTGTTTAGATCCATCAGTGTATATAACTTGTGATAACTTATTACTGCCAGCTAGGCGAGAAATTTGTTCATGAGCAGTTGCTTTAACAAGTGATTTAAGGAAGGGATTACTAGCAATGAGCTTCTTGGGAGGGACTTGCAGGTATGTGATATTAAATGAACACATCTTCCATGGAGGGGTGAAATGCTCTTGTTGCCTACAGTGATACAATTCATGCAGGTTGTAAAACTTAATGTAATTGCATGTTTTCACAATCCATTTAGATCTGTGAGTATTTACTTCTAGACATTTAGAAAGATTCATTGTGACAGTGTCTGGTTCATTTCTTAACATTCTAATACCAAGTACAGTGTTAATCTCAACAATTCTATCACTGATACTAGTAATACCAAGCTCCTTCCTCATATTAAGAACCTTTGTAGATTTGGGACAGCCAAGAATAATTCTGAGAGCTTCATTTTGCATTAACTCCAAGGGTCGAAGAGAACTTTCTCTAGCTAATATCAACATGGGAGCAGCATAATCAATTAAGGACCAAACAAAGGCTATGTACATCATTCTCACGATTCTCACATTAGCACCATAGTTGAGGTTGTAACCAACAACAGCTTTAAGAGCATTTAGTCTATCTTTGCACTTTTTATTTAGTTGTGGTATAGTGGATTTGTTAAAGGGTACATCTACACCAAGATATCTGTAAGTTTTAACTTAGCTAATGTTTTCACCCTGCAAATAGATGGGTGGGGGATGTCGTTTGCTTGTTAATATCTTTGCTTTAGAGAAAGATATTACGAGGCATAGTCGATTACAAATTGCTTGAACTTCATTAAGAACGGTACTCATCTCTTTATGCCCTGTTGTATGGATCATGATGTCATCAGCATAGCTTATAGCTATATGTTTAGGTGAGGTAGGTAGAGCATTCAGGAGAGCATTAATCAGACTATTAAATAGCATGGGACTGTGAACTCCTCCCTGCAGTGTACCTAGGGACATTTGTTTAGACTCGCTTTTAAAGCCTTGGTAGAGGACAGAGGATACTCTATTTGACAGTTATCCTATTATCCAGCAGAGTAGGCTACCACCAATATTCATTTTGGCTAGTTCATGTAGTATAACAGTTCTGTTCGCGATATCAAATGCAGATTTTAGATCAAGAAATATGGCAAAACTAGTAGAGGTGTGTGAGGTGAGAAAGGTGGAGATACATAGAGGGAGGGGGAGAGTTGGTGTCTGATTATATAGTACAGTCTGTTAAGTATCATTCTTTCAAAAACTTTACAAAGACATCTAGTTAAGGAGATCAGTCTAAATGTATCAGGCTGTTGGGGCTTAGGAATAGGCACAATGAGACTATTGGTCCAGGAAGTAGGAAGAACTCCCTCAATGTAACTGGTATTATACAGTGCCAACAAAGGATTATCAGGCACATGCCTTAAAGTTTTGAGAATATCATATTTTATACCATCCTCTCCAGGAGCAACTGCTCCTGGTGAAGAGGCAATCACTCTCATCAATGTTTTGGCTCATAAAATTAATCACTTTCAACATTTCTTCAGAAGCACTCTCTAAGTTTTCTCTAATATGAGATGGCAGGTTTTCATGCCTGGAGATTTTGGACCAGTCATTTATGAGGTCATTTGCTTTTTCAAGTGGAAAGGGATGAGCAACATTGCCAGTCTTTTTTCTGGTTATTTTATTTATACCTTTCTATGCCAGACTTAAAGGGGTAGACCTATTTAATCCACTAACGAATTGTTCCCATTCCTGTTGCCTAAGTTCTTGCTTTCTATTTCTTGCATTTGTTAGTGCAGCTTGGAATGTTCTGAGAAGGTCTGGGGTTCTACACTCACGGTATGCTTTACCAATCCTCTTAGCTGCATGTGTTAGATTGCGTAGCTGTGGGTCATTATAATATTTACATTGGTTTTTATTGTCATTTCTAGTGGAAGGTTTATGTTGTCTTTTCCTGCCCACTTGATCTGTGAGTACAGTCTCAATAGTGGTAACTAGATCATCATTGAATTTTTGTGCCAGTGGGCTCGTAATTCTTATACCATTGATCCAAGTGGTTAATAAAGTTAATAAAGTTAATAAAGAATCATGCATCGTATATGATGTATTAAATTCAAGGCACAGATCTAGTATGTCACCAAATATGTGAGTAGGCTCAGTAGTGCCTACAATACGAACATTATCATGATCATTTAGAAATTTCACTAGTTTAGTTCCATTGGTGTTTGTTATAGACCCACCAATATTCTTATGTCTGACATTAAAGTCTCCGAGTATGAGGGTAGGTTGACTATTGATGTGATCTGGTAAAGCATCAGGTCGAAGCTGGTTCGCTGGGCCATAAAGATTAAAAATGTTTATGGAAAAGTCGCCTGCGTATACTCTGACACCATGATACTGCATGTTTACTCGACTCTGCAGGGTAAGGAGTGAATGTGGCAAGTTCTTTCTGACATACATCACACAACAGTTGGTTGACCTTAAGTTATAAGCTGCATATCCAGACAACTTTGGTGGAGGTACTCCTTCTTTCAGTCTACATTCCTGCAAACAGATGACATCAATATTCTTGGTTGCACTAATATGATGTAAGTCAGGCAACCGCTTCCTAATAGAAGCAATGTTCCATGAAAAAAATTGTAATCTACCCATTGTAGTGAGTTATTACAATCTCTTGTTCATAAGATGGTACGACTATTATGCTTTGCCTACAGTGTGCAGACACTTAAGAGCAAATAGCATAGTTTGTACATGCTTATCTTCAGAACCTTTTTTTCTAAGCATTTTCCGGCAAATTGGCAGCAAGTTCCAAGGCAACTTTTGAAGCCAAGAGTCATGGGCTTCTTTCTCACAAATGGCTTGAAATTGAACCGAGATTGTTGATGCACTTTTGACATCATCAACACACTCAGGAGCATCATCTTGACTACATATATTTATTAAACTTGTCAGCATCTGTTCAAGATGCTCAATTTTTTTCTGCAAGTTTGTTATAATTTGAGGAAGGTCAGGCGAATCAAATGCATCTCGAGAGAAAGGCTCACCTGACTTAGTTCTTTCTTTAACACCTATCACCTTAACAGGTACCTTGGTTAAATCAGTGCTCTTTGTTGGTGCCTGTGACATGACTACCTCATCATTCATTGCGGGTGGGTCCTGTGCATCTGACTCATCTCCAGCTTCCAGGGGGGTTACATGTGTAGCGTCTGTCTGACTGTTGTAGATGTGTGTATTGGGAGGAGTGACATGCTTATCCAAAAATTCAGGTGGAGGCATAGGTATGGGTGGTAAACTATCAGTAGTTCCACATGTGCTAGCAGGGTTAGCTAGCTCCTCCACAATTGGTGTGTGTGATGGCACTCTGGTATCACCAGAATCATTTGCAGGGAGGTTGGACTCGTCCACACTTTGCAGAGGTTCATTCAGTCTCAGATCTGGTTGTGGTAGACTGGATGGCCTCGTTCTCAAATGACATTAAATGACTGTTGTCATTTTTACGTCGAAGGTTGTTTGGGTTCCGACTGCAGTCCTTATGGGAAACTGTAACCCCTTCTTCTTTACAGTTAATACACTTATATTTTTGGCTGTCAAAGCCTACTGTGCATTCTCTAGTGGAATGTTTCCCAGCACACTTACCACACCAAGAATGTAGTATTCCACAGGCTACTGCCACATGGCCATAGTGTTGGCACTTGTAACACCTACGTTGAGGGGGTAGGTACACGTCGATGGGTAGGAAACGTAGGCCAGGCACCCAGATATTTCGGGGGAGGGGCACAGGGCCAACCCAACTGGCAATAATTAGGGATTTTCCTTTAAGTCTCTTGGGCTTGACGATATGCTCGCTTAGAGTCAAATGGGATGGGTCCATGTCGAGAGGGTATCCAAAGATTATGATACTGACCCATTTTTTAAAGTGATGCGTGTCTGATGGTGGGCGGTGCAGCTTAATACCCCCATAAAGTGTATTAAGTAGATCACTGATCAGTTCGTCATTCTGTTCCACAAACACAAAGTTGTGTGAGTTTTTTCTAAAGTGGATCCTCGCCTTTGGATGTTTCTTTAGTGCTTCCTTTAGCCATCCACACCTACCCTGCAGTAGGGTGTTGTCAGGGCAGTTCAGCTTAACACATTCTTCCTTAGAAGAAAGGCTTTTTGCACCCTGTGTGCACCATGGACGTCTAGGTTCACATTGCCTACGAGTCAAGTGAGCCTGACTACGTCGGCGCTCTAGCCCTTTCTCACTTTTCCTTCTTTGTTTACTTATAAAGATCTGGAATCTATCATCATTGTCATCACCTGCAGAAATATATTCCTCTGTGGCAGTTGCCATGTTTACAGGTGATGATAACTCGTGTAAGATTCACAGCGCAAGAATTCCTCGCTTACCTTCCCCTTATGCCTTAAGCAAGAACACATATTTACTATAAAGTCAGAATTCTAAAAGGATTATATGACACAAAGGTTCCAGTTCAAGGGACACTTCCAATTATGTATACTTAACTCAGATTACTACTCATGATTATTGTAGTCAGAGGTTTAACATAAATCATGACACAAAAGTTAAAGTTCAATGAATACTTCAAATTATATTAACTCGGGTTACTACTACTTAATACGATACACACCTCACTAAAAAAATATTCAGAGGCTTCTTGTATGGGTGTTAATAATATAGTACAATAATTAATTGTACAGACAAGGTCTTACACCTAATCACAAATTACAAGATGAGAATAAAGAGAGGTAGAACGGTAGGTAATATTGATCACAAAAATTAGAAGTCTGATATATATCACATTAAATAAAAGGTTCAAATTCAATGATAACTTCCTCTTGAGTTAATACAGGCTACTGCCACCCAATATGATACCTCACTAAAATAATAATATTGCAGACATCACAAGTAATTAAAATGTCTAAGGTACACTGCATGATAATTGACAACTCACTGAATTGCACTGTATAAAATAAGAAAATACTTTGCAATGTGAATTAATTGCAAAAGTGAGTTGTCTTTACTCTTAATTCAATCTAGAAATATACTAATAAAATTGTAAATCAATGCAAAGTAGAAATATAAACACTAAGTTTATGCAATTTGAAAATATACTGGAAAAACAAATTTCCTAAAAGAAAAGAACACTAAGGAACTAATATGCAATACTGACACAATTAATGGAAGTGTAATACTGAAAAGATTGCACTGAATATTAATTTTATCACTTGTCAGAAATAAACAATAAGTAAAATAAAATAGAGCACAAAATACTATATAAAATAATTGCAGAAATTAATCACTGGAGAACAATAAATTGCAAAGTGCAAGTAAGTTGCAGAAATAATTAATGCAGCAATAAAAATTAAGTGTGCACTGGGAATATATAGACTGAACACTTTAACTCTTATTATAAATTAAGTAAACAATTGAATGCAAGGAAAATAATGATAACACTTTACTTTAAATATGAATATTAAGAGTGAATTTGTTCAAGGAAATATTGAGCAAATGAATAAAAAAAAATAATAAAATGTATACAATGAAGAAGTGAACACTTACTGGCTTTTGAACACAGAAATCAAGGGATCACTTACAGGTATACACTCTTGACAGAGAATAAATGGTATTAAAGATTGCAAACACAAGTTTTGAATATCACTAAGAAAGTCACTGTAGAAATGTCTCTCACACGCAAATGTCTATAGCAGGAAAAAAAATTTCTAATGTTGATTGAAGTCTAGCAGCGACGGCAGAGGAGTATAGGGAAGAATTTTTACGCTGGAGGCGATGCTACACCATACCCTCGAACAATTCTTGAAGATATTAGCGCACACAAGATGAACTCACGTGAGCTAGGCCTTTCTGTTGGCGCTCTGGTATGCAGAAACACACTCAGGGACTTCACCTGTCACGTGAGCCGAAAAGGGTGAAAAACAACAGCCACAGGTGGGCAGAGGCTGGGAGCAGTGGGTGGTTGGTGGGGTCGGTGGATTGGCGGGGTGCTGCGGGATGACGTCATGGTACGGCTCCTGGCGCCCACATTAGTCTTGAAATTCCCAGGTGGTTTGCCAAGCCGAGATAAGCTAATGGAATGGTGAATATCACTCTGACCAGCGTCCAACTGGTAGCTCAAAGCGATTGGAGACAATACTTCAAGGAACTGGCTTTGCTGAAGAAGCAGCTGGATTACTTGTACATCTGGCTTTCCTGAAGGAGCTGGCTTAAGCCCTTGATATTGGTGAACTTAAATGCTTGTACGATGTACACAGCACAGGAGCAGAATGGGTGACGAAGATACAGGTTGGATGACTGCAGGCTGGGACAGGCTTTCAGGCTGAAGATTGAGATTCCCTCCCATAGCTTACATAAATAATACTTGAGGGGCTGATTTACTTCATTACACTAAGGGTCAGGACAGCTGTAACTGAAGGCTACCCCTTCTTGTAATGGCTGGCTTGGAGTTTTGTTTTCAAGCCTGGTTCAATGTGCTAGCTAAACCCATGTCAACCACTTGGAGATTTGCTTGTAGCAGGCAAATAGGCACACAGGAGACACATTCTTAAGAAGCGTGAGGGAGAAATCGTGTAATGCTGGCAGGACTGACGAAGGCACTCAGGCACTTATGTGGGCTGGCAAGATCCGCCTCTACACCATAAGTAAATAGAGGTGAATATCTGAGTTACAAATCGAGGATTAGGCGAGGAGGCATGAGTTGTGAAGGTAGGCCAAACGCCACTTCAAACCAACACGGTGTTTCACTAGGTAGATCACTAGTCACAGCTCACACATAAGAGTTCCAGCAACAATGCAGCTGCGATCCAACGATATGAGTTGCATGATGAGTTATCAGTCGAGTGAAATAAGAAGTCCTGACCACACAAGGCCCAGGACCTCACTCACACACGTCCTCTTCCCTCAAACACTCAGCCCAAACTCCGAATATGCGTAGAGAACCACTCATAAGGTTAGCAGACGATCTCTGATGACTTGTGATGATGATGACAGTGACGATGGTGATGATAGTTAGCCATGTAGTTACTGATGACAGTTGAATGGAGGTGATTATATGGAGTGTAACTGCATGGCATGATGAGTCAAGTGTGTGGATTCTAACTCTTCACTGCCAGCATCACTGCTGATAATAGGAGGCTTGGCATTCCCGAATGTTCGAAGCTCGCGAAAGTGGAACTCGTAAATGTGGAGGGCAACAGTAATGGCACTACAAGTGCCAACCTCTGCTACCAGGATGATCTGCAATATTGGCACTACAAGTGCCAGCCTCTGCTACGAGGATGATCTGCAGTATTGGCGCTACTAGTGCCAGCCTCTGCTACCAGGATGATCTGCAGTATTGGCACTACAAGTGCCAGCCTCTGCTACCAGGATGATCTGCAGTATTGGCACTACAAGTGCCAGCCTCTGCTACAAAAGATGATCTGCAGTATTGGTACTACAAGTGCCAGCCTCTGCTACCAGGATGATCTGCAGTATTGGC
This sequence comes from Cherax destructor, assembly GCA_009830355.1. NCBI lineage: Eukaryota > Metazoa > Arthropoda > Malacostraca > Decapoda > Parastacidae > Cherax > Cherax destructor. Next base: position 4,570 of record WNWK01020760.1, on the reverse strand, counting down.
ACTACAAGTGCCAGCCTCTGCTACCAGGATGATCTGCAGTATTGGCACTACAAGTGCCAGCCTCTGCTACCAGGATGATCTGCAGTATTGGCACTACAAGTACCAGCCTCTGCTACCAGGATGATCTGCAGTATTGGTACTACAAGTGCCAGCCTCTGCTACCAGGATGATCTGCAGTATTGGCACTACAAGTGCCAGCCTCTGCTACGAGGATGATCTGCAGTATTGGCACTACAAGTGCCAGCCTCTGCTACCAGGATGATCTGCACTATTGGTACTACAAGTGCCAGCCTCTGCTACCATAATGGTCTGCAGTATTGCTACTACAAGTGCCAGCCTCTGCTACCAGAATGATCTGCAGTATTGGTACTACAAGTGCCAGCCTCTGCTACCAGGATGATCTGCAGTATTGGCACTACAAGTGCCAGCCTCTGCTACCAGGATGATCTGCACTATTGCTACTACAAGTGCCAGCCTCTGCTACCAGGATGATCTACAGTATTGGCACTAAAAGTGCCAGCCTCTGCTACCAGGATGATCTACAGTATTGGCACTAAAAGTGCCAGCCTCTGCTACCAGGATGATCTGCAGTATTGGTACTACAAGTGCCAGCCTCTGCTACCAGAATGATCTGCAGTATTGGTACTAAAAGTGCCAGCCTCTGCTACCAGGATGATCTACAGTATTGGCACTACAAGTGCCAGCCTCTGCTAATAAGATGATCTGCAGTATTGGCACTACAAGTGCCAGCCTCTGTTACCAGGATGATCTGCACTATTGGTACTACAAGTGCCAGCCTCTGCTACCATAATGATATGCAGTATTGGTACTACAAGTGCCAGCCTCTGCTACCAGAATGATCTGCAGTATTGGTACTACAAGTGCCAGCCTCTGCTACCAGGATGATTTGCAGTATTGGCACTACAAGTGCCAGCTTCTGCTACCAGGATGATCTGCAGTATTGGCACTACAAGTGCCAGCCTCTGCTATCATAATGATCTGCAGTATTGGTACTACAAGTGCCAGCCTCTGCTACCATAATGATCTGCAGTATTGGTACTACAAGTGCCAGCCTCTGCTAGCAGGATGATCTGCAGTATTGGTACTACAAGTGCCAGCCTGCTACCAGGATGATCTGCGCTATTTGTACTACAAGTGCCAGCCTCTGCTAGCAGGATGATCTGCACTATTGGTACTACAAGTGCCAGCCTCTGCTACCATAATGATATGCAGTATTGGTACTACAAGTGCCAGCCTCTGCTACCAGAATGATCTGCAGTATTGGTACTACAAGTGCCAGCCTCTGCTACCAGGATGATTTGCAGTATTGGCACTACAAGTGCCAGCTTCTGCTACCAGGATGATCTGCAGTATTGGTACTACAAGTGCCAGCCTCTGCTAGCAGGATGATCTGCACTATTGGTACTACAAGTACCAGCCTCTGCTACCAGGATGATCTGCAGTATTGGTACTACAAGTGCCAGCCTCTGCTACCAGTATGTTACTCCAGAGATTCATATAATGACCAGAAATAAGAAAAACGTTTAATAATTTTGAGTATGTTGATGTTGTTGTTGGTGTTATTCAGGGCCACCGAATGTGACCCACACCAGTCCACTAAAACCCATGATGTGACCCACACCAGTCCACTAACATCCAGGATGTGACCCACACCAGTCCACTAACATCCAGGATGTGACCCACACCAGTCCACTAACACCCAGGATGTGACCCACACCAGTCCACTAACACCCAGGATGTGACCCACACCAGTCCACTAACACCCAGCATGTGACCACACCAGTCCACTAACACCCAGGATGTGACCCACACCAGTCCACTAACACCCAGGATGTGACCCACACCAGTCCACTAATACCCAGGATGTGACCCACACCAGTCCACTAACACCCAGGATGTGACCACACCAGTCCACTAAAACCCAGGATGTGACCCACACCAGTCCACTAACACCCAGCATGTGACCACACCAGTCCACTAAAACCGAGGACATACAGTGGTATGGATGCCTTCATACTACAGTATGTCCTCAAATGACGGGTAAAACACCTAGCTTGGCCGGGTGCATCATTCTTGAGTATTGTGTGGTCCCGTGGACTAGTGTCATGTTTTTTTCGCTCAAAATGAGGCGGGCCAAAGCAGCTTGGGTTCGACTCATTGGCTAGTCGCAGCGTTGTTATTGATCAATACCACTTGTTCGTGGGTACAATAATATAAAATACTGCTTGTTGAGGCTAGTACACCAAACAGGGATATACATTTGATATACCTTTGAAGAGTTTCGAGAGTTTATCTACTCTCTGAGCCCGGCTATGGGCCATGGGCCAGGCTCGCTGCCCCACATATCCATCACAGCCTGGTTGATCTGGCACCTATTGAAGATACTTGTCCAGTTTCTCTTGAAGGCTTCTACACTGGTTCCAGCTATGTTTCGGATATCTTTTGGTAAGATGTTGAATAGTCTGGGACCCCAGATATTAATACAGTGCTCCCGTATTGTCCCCACAGCACCCCTGCTCCTCACTGGGTTTATTTTACACTTCCTCCCATATCTCTCACTCCAGTATGTTATTATGGCAGTGTGCAGATTTGGAACCAAGCCCTCAAGTACTTTCCAGGTATATATTATCATGTATCTCTCTCTCCTCCGCTCCATTGAGTACATGTTCAAGACTTGAAGGCGTTCCCAATAATTTATATGTTTCAATGGCTCAATGTGAGCCGTAAACGATCTCTGAATTTGTTCCAGCTCTGATATTTCTCCTACCCTGAACGGGGCAGTCAGCACTGAGCAGTATTCTAAGTGAGGGAGCAGTAGCGATTTGAAGAGTGTCACCATCGGCATTATTTCCCTTGTTTTGAAAGTTCTCAATACCCACCCCGTCATCTTCCTGGCTGTTGTGATCTTTGTCTTGTTATGGTCTTTAAAAGAAAGATCAACAGACATAATTATTCCCAAGTCCTTTACGTGTTCCTTTCGTTCTATGTGGTGACTCTCTTGCGTTTTGTATATAGTGTTCCTTTTGAGTTCTTCATTTTTTCCATACATAAGCAGCTGAAACTTATCACCATTGAACGTCATGTTGTTCTCCACTGCCCACACCACCGTATGTCTTCGGATCATGGTAAAACACTTAGCTCTGCTGGGTTCGTGATTCTTGTAGGATTTGGTGGTCCTCTGCATTAGAGCATCATATGGGTTTTGCTCACCATGAGGTGAGCCAAAACAACATAGGTTCGAGTCATTCGCTAGTTGCAGTGTCATTATTGATCAATACCACTTGTTTGTGGTTACAATAATATAAAAATACTTCTCGTTAAGGCTAGTACACCAAACAGGGAGTAGAATGAAATTAGCTCAGGGGCATCCACACCACCATATGTCCTCGGATGATGGGAAAAATTCCTAGCTTGGCTGGGTGTGTCATTCTTGAGGATTGTGTGGTCTCGTGGACTAGAGTGTCATGTGTTTCGCTCACCCTGAGGTGTTCCAAGCAGCATAGGTTCGACTCCTTGGCTAGTCGCGGTGTTATTGATCAATACCAGTCGTTCGTGGGTACAATTAATGCTGCTCATTGGGTTAGTACACCAAATAGGGTGTAGAATGAAATTAGCTCAGAGGTACCCACACCACCATATGTCTTGGAGTGGTCCTGTGGGTTAAAGAATTATGTTTTTGCTCACCATGAGGCGTTCCAAAGCAGCATGGGTTCGACTCCTTGGCTAGTCGCAGTGTTATTGATCAGCACCACTTGTTCATGGTTACAATAATAAAAAAATATTGCTCGTCGAGACTAGTGCACCAAACGGGGAGTAGAATGAAATTAGCTCAGAGGCACCCACACCACCGAATGTCCTCGTATCACGGTAAAACACCTAGCTCTGCTGGGTGCATGATTCTTGTAGGATTTGGTGGGTTAGAGCGTCATGTGGTTTCGCTCACCATGAGGCTGGCCAAAACATCTTGGGTTCGAGTCCTTTGCTAGTCACATTCGTGTAACAATATGTACTAGACACTCTCACCTCGTGTACTGTATATGCCATCTTTATATTAACAATGTATCTCTTAAATCTTTTGTACCATATTATGTAATAAAATATACCTATTGGTAAAAAAAAAAAAAAGGATGGGGTGGAAGGAGAAGTGAAATATTCAAATGGCATCAGGAAGAAATCCAAATATTCTTCCTTGAAGCCTTTTATCCATTCTCCGAGGCTATGAGGTCCCACAATTTGTACCAGAGATGGACCCCATCCTATATATATATATATATATATATATATATATATATATATATATATATATATATTATGGTAGTAGGTTGGTAGACAGCAACCACCCAGGGAGGTACTACCGTCCTGCCAGGTGACTGTGAAACAGAAACCTGAAACTTTTTACATGATGGTAGGATTGCTGGTGTCTTTTTTCTGTCTCATAAACACGCTGGATAACAGGTATATCTAGCTACTTCTACTTACATGTAGGTTACACTACACAGGCATGCACATGCACATATATACATACACACATCTATGTTTTTCTTCTTTT
>WNWK01020759.1:0-30000 GCA_009830355.1 Cherax destructor | reverse complement strand
CCAGTCATTTGCTTTCGTAGGGAGTGGTTTCTGTGTGCAGATTTGGGACCAGTGTCTCTAGGACTTTCCAGGTGTACATTATGATGTATCTTTCTCACCTGCGCTTCAGTAGTACAGGTCAAGTGATTCTAAGCGTTCCCAATAATTAAGTGTTTGACGAAACTTATATATACAAAGAAAGTTTCCTTTATATTCCTTAGATCTGCGATTTCACTAACCTTGAATGGAGATGTTAGTGAACAGCAGCATCCCACCCTTGAGATAAGTGATATAAAACACTCATCAATGGCTTGTCATCTCTTGTTTTGAAGGTTCACATTATCCATCCTATTATTTTCCTCGCAGATGGGAGATTAAAAAGGCGAATAAGAAAATCTAAATGGGACATTATAATGTCTAAGGATAATAAAACAAACCAGAAATATATGTTTCCAAGTATATAGAAAAGTTAGATCCTCCTAAAACTAATTCTGGGCAGCTTAACTGACATATATAATGAAATTTCCTCGAGTAGTAATAATTATTTCCAGTCGGTTTTCACTCAAATAGACACAAACGATATCCCAGTAATTAGGTATCTTTTTCTCGAAACGTTTCGCCTACACAGTAGTCTTCTTCAGACGAATACAGAAGAGGCAGCAGAAGTATTGGAGATGTAGAGACGATGTAATCAGTCCATCACCCTCGAATAAGTAATTTTGAGGTGGTCAGTCCATCCAAAGTGAAGTTGAAGCATCAGAATGGCGACTTATAAACTAGCACAGGTAAGGCGCAGAAAATCTTGAAGACGACAGAAGATACGTGACGCACTAGCTGAAGTATGAATGCAATAACTGAGAGAGACCGTAGCAAGAATACTGGGTAGGTCACTCTCAAATTAAACGTTTCTCACTCGTAAATAGTGTCCAGACAGTGAAGTTGTGGAAGATGTCCTCTGTACTGTTGTGCTGAGAATATGATAGTGGAATATAATAAAGACAAGTTGATAAGTCAGACACAAGAGCAACATTTACGCATCCTCATTTCGAATAATTTCGCCAAGATAGTTGGTTTCTTCAGTACAATACATAGAAGGCAGTGGAAGTAGTGGATATGAAGACACTGTAATCAGTCCATCACACTCAAAGTAGTAATTTTGAGGTGGTTATCCCACAGTCTGGTGAACACTTCCAGTGATGAATGAGACACTGTGCAAAATTTGGGTATCTTAATTCTGGAAACGTTTCGCCAACCAGTTTTTCTTTAGTACCTAAATTTTTAAAGCTTGTCAGCACCAGTTATTCATAATTAACCAAGAAGTTTTTGACAACTGGCATATAACTGCACCAAGCACAAGCTTCAACAATATTCATACATTTCGTGAAATTAGAGTCCTTGATAAGCTTTCGAATTTGAGGACCACTAAAGATTCCAGCTTTCAGTTTTTTTCATATTTAGTCCAGGGAACGATGTACAAATGTATTTGAAGCAATTGTCATCTCTGTGCAAGGCCATAACGAATTGCTTTATTAGCCCTAACCTATTGTGGAGTGGTGGCAGAATAATGTTATCCCTGTCAACCAATGGCTCGTTAATGATATTTGCTACACCAACAGTCATGTTGTCTCTTGAAGGATATGTCACTTCGCCATACTGTCCCACAAACTGATGAAATAAGGGTACTTTATATATCCATTCTGTTGCCCAAACAAGAAGTTTACCTTCGCCAGAACAACACAAATAGACATGTGCTGATGACAGCAAAGCTGAAGTAAGGAAGGAGTTCAATCTCTCTTGTCCAATAAGCTGTTATTTCAACTTCTTGTTGAAGACAGTTCTTCTGTTTTAGTCAGGATGCTATATGTTAACAGACTGAGGTCACGTATCAGATCATGAGTTGTTCTTGGGAGAACTTCTGGGGTGTTGAAATGCTTACATCGTATTCACTTCCATTGTTATCACCTGTGTTACATCCTAAACCCTGAATTTCTTCAACATTTGACAACGAAAAGTCTGGCAGTGTTGTTAACACTGGTATGGGAACATCTTTGCTTTGTGGCACAGGTATCCTTGCTTACTACAAGTCAGGCTATTCCAACATGACTTTCTTGTATCCGTTGATATCTTTCACAATCACCATACAGAAATAACAATCGTGGTGGTGGTTTTTCGGCTCTCCACACCATAGGCACACCGAAATTTAACCTCCACTTATTTTTCCACTGCCGTAAGCATTGTAAACAAGTTGTGCAAACTATATCGAGGGTCCAAGAGTTGTCTTGCTCTCCAAGCACCACTCCAAAATAAGGGACATGAGCTTGTTTTACAAGCTCTGTGATTTTTTCTGTTTTTGGAAAGTATTCTCCCCACATGTATCGAAAATCATTGGGATTGTTTAAGCAGACTCTTCGTGAAGAACTCGTGTTTATTTGGAAATAGAAACAAGTTAAAGTGCTGTCACGTGATCATTGCTGATACATATATTTCCTTTAAATATTAAACCATTTGAAAATGAAATTATAATCTTTATTAAAACTATATTTACACACAAATTGTCATTACACTATCCACCAACCCACCCACCCACACACACACACACACACACACACACAGTGGAATAGAGAATTGGCAGGAAAAACAGTAAAATAAATGATGGAATATGTGACAACCAAATGCAAAGAGGCAGAGGAGAGGTTTGTCCCCAAGGGAAACAGAAGTAATGGGAAGACCAGAACGAGTTCTTGGTTCACCCAGAGGTGTAGGGAGGCAAAAACTAAGTGCACTAGAGAATGGAAAAAGTACAGAAGACAAAGGACCCAGGAAAATAAAGATATTAGCCGAAGAGATAGAAATGAATATGCACAGGTAAGAAGGGAGGCTCAGCGACAATACGAAAATGATATAGCATCAAAAGTCAAGTCTGACCCAAACCTGTTGTATAGCAGCATCAGGAGGAAAACAACAGTCAAGGACCAGGTAATCAGACTGAGGAAGGAAGGTGGGGAGTTCACAAGAAACGACCAAGAGGTATGTGAGGAGCTCAACATGAGATTTAAAGAAGTATTTACAGAGGAGACAGGAAGGACTCCAGGAATTCAGAATAGGGAGGTATACCAACAAGTGCTGGATGAAATACACACAACCGAGAAGGAGGTGAAGAAGCTGTTATGTGAACTCTATACCTCAAAAGCAGTGGGACCTGACATTTCTCCGTGGGTCCTTAGAGATGGAGCAGAGATGCTAAGTGTAACTAACAAAAATGTTCAACACATCCATTGAAACTGGGCAACTACCTGAGGTGTGGAAGATGGCAAATGTAGTCTTGTCAGGGGAACGCCTTCCACCTGAACAAAAAATTGATTTAAAAATAAATGATAAATAAATAAGCAGAGGATATTAAATAAAGATGAGTTTTCTGGATTTTACTTAAATTAAATAAATAAAAAAAAGAATGTGATCGCTGTGGTTCTGGTCTGTTGGTGAATTAGGAGTATACAATGACCAGATGTTGGAGAAATGATGTTGGTCTCCTCCAGGTTGATGTTAAGACTGCGGAGTAGATGGTAAGTCTCCGATGTTATTGTCTCCTGCGACCAAGAAGTTGGAGCACTACACTGCAGGTGTCAAAAGGTGAGATTCCAAACAACACCCTCTAAAGCTCGCAAGTTACAGAACTTGACTCAGAGGAGTTGACATGAATTCCCGTAAGTCCAAGAAAATCTTGCTCACTCGTCTAGCGTCTATCATGGGAAACCAGTCCAGGAGCAGAGCTGACGGTAAAGAAAAATATTCTGGTTAACATAGGCTTGTAAAACATTTAAGATAGAAAAAGGTGTTCCATAATGTCCAAGTCACTACTGGTAACCGAAAAATACATGGTAATCAAACTAGAAATAATCCTGGTAGTTCGCCTTACCTGATCCGGAGAAGAGTGAAGGTGAAGTGACTTTCCACTCCCCAACAGACACCAGGTAAGAGTCATACTACCAGGAGTAGAAAGTAAAAACCCACAACAGACACCCGGGAACAAGAGTTTTGCCCCAGCCCGCTAGATGGAAGTGCAGGCTGTAACTCATTAATGATACTCCCGGCTGACTGAACAACCGTAACCCTATTTACACTACTTTTCCCTCACAAGTCCCAATTTTTAAGAAAGGAGACAGACACAAGGCATTAAACTACAGACCTGTGTCACTGACGTGTATAGTATGCAAAGTCATGGAGAAGATCATCAGGAGGAGAGTGGTGGAGCACCTAGAAAGACACAAGCTTATAAACGACAACCAGCACGGTTTCAGGGAAGGAAAATCCTGTGTCACAAACCTACTGGAGTCTTATGACAAGGTAACAGAAGTAAGACACGAGAGAGAGGGGTGGATAGACTGCATTTTCTTGGACTGCAAGAAGGCGTTCGACACAATTCCTGACAAGAGGTTAATGCAAAAGCTAGAGGATCAGGCACACGTAACAGGAAAGGCACTGCAATGGATCAGAGAATATCTGACAGGGAGGCAACAACGAGTCATGGTACGTGACGAGGTGTCAGAGTGGGCACCTGTGACGAGTGGTGTTCCACAAGGGTCAGTCCTAGGACCTGTACTGTTTTTGGTATATGTGAATGACATAACGGAAGGGATAGACTCAGAAGTGTCCCTGTTTGCAGATGATGTGAAGTTAATGAGAAGAATTAAATCAGTTGAGGATCAGGTAGGATTACAAAGAGACCTAGACAGGCTACAAGCCTGGTCCAGTAAATGGCTCCTTGAATTTTGCCCTGCCAAATGTAAAGTCATGAAGATCGGGGAAGGGCAAAGAAGACCGCAGACAGAGTATAATCTAGGTGGCCAAAGACTGCACACCTCGCTCAAGGAAAAAGATCTAGGGGTGAGTATAATACCGAGCACATCTCCTGAGGCACACATCAATCAGATAACTGCTGCAGCATACGCGTGGCTGGCAAACCTAAGAATAGCGTTCCAATACCTCACTAAGGAATCGTTCAAGACTGTACACCATATACGTCAGGCCCATACTGGAGTATGCAACACCAGTTTAAAACCCACACCTGGTCAAGCACGTCAAGAAATTAGAGAAAGTGCAAAGGTTTGCAACAAGAATAGTCCCAGAGCTAATGGGATTGTCCTACGAAGAAAGGTTAAGGGAAATCGACCTGACGACACTAGAGGACAGGAGGGTTAGGGGAGACATGATAACGACATATAAAATACTGCGAGGAATAGATAAGGTGGACAGAGACAAGATGTTCCAGAGAGGGGACACAGAAACAAGGGGTCACAGTTGGAAGTTGAAGACTCCTATGAGTCAAAAGGATGTTAGGAAGTATTTCTTCAGTCATAGAGTTGTCAGGAAGTTGAATAGCCTAGAAAGTGGCGTAGTGGAGGCAGGAACCATACATGCTTTTAAGACGATGTTTGATAAAGCTCATGGAGCAGGGAGAGAGAGGACCTAGTAGCAATCAGTGAAGAGGCGGGGCCAGGAGCTATGACTCGACCCCTACAACCACAAATAGGTGAGTACAAATAAGTGAGTACACACATACACACACACACACATACACACACACATACACACACTGGCAGGATCCATACATAGCTTGAAGAAGAGGTATGATAAAGCTCATGGAGCAGGAAGAGTGACCTAGTAGTGACCAGTGAGGAGGCGGGGCCAGGAGCTGTGACTCGGCCCCTGCAACCATAACTAGGTGAGTACACACACACACACACGCGTGCGCGCACATACATACAACAGGCCTAGTGTCTATTTAACATGTGCCTAGGACACACACACACACACACACACACACACGAGTGACCCAGTAGCGACCAGTGAAGAGGCGGAGCCAGGAGTTATGGCTCGACCCCTGCAACTACAACTACATGAGTACACACATATACACTCACTAGAATCCGGCCAGTCAAAGTGATTTTCAAGGCAGAATTGGCTCGAAACAGGATCCTGCAGGAAAAAGCAAGACTAAGGGATATATCAGAGTACTGGAGGGTTTATCTCGACCACAACAGAACACGAGAAGAAAGACAGAAACTGAAGAAAGAGAGGGTACAAAGACAAAAGGAGAAAATAGAGATGGACAGGAGAACCCAGACTCAGGAGGAAGCTCAAATACAATCACCTACAGATGTCCCCCAACCTGGAGAACCCCAATGCAACCAAACATTCTAACCCAAAACACACATGCTATACCTAATGCTCCCACCCACCTCATTACAAACTCCACCTTCACACCAACCACCCATAGTTCCTCACCAGGTCTCCCACTTTCCCAACCCCAACGTACCCCCCAGACTACAGTTTTCGAAAAGAAGTTGAAGGTTTGGTATACAAATGCAGATGCAATAACAAATAAATGTGAGGAGTGGCATGAAAGAATAAATGAGACATCCCTAGACATAATAGCACTCACAGAACCGAAACTCACCAGGATGATAACAGATGCATAGTGCCTGGCATAGTGCATAGTGTCTGGCATAGTGCCAGACAAATGGAAAATGACAAATGTAATACCTATTTACAAGGCAGGTGACAGGTCACAAGCAATGTGGCAGGTGGCACGTCACAAGCAGTGTTCCACAGAGGTCAGTGTTGGGCCCCTTGTTGTTCACAATTTACATAAACGACATCGATAACTGAATAAATAGCGACATAAGCAAATTTGCTGATGACGCCAAAATAGGTCGTCCAATTCATTCTAATGAGGACATTAGAGAAGTGGCAGATGCAGTTTAATATAGACTCACACAAAGTTCTAAATGTTGGACAGGAAAATAACCATGACATGCCACATATAAACTAAATGATGTAGAACTTAATATTACAGATTGCGAAAAGGATTTAGGAGTTCTGGTTAGCAGTAATCTGAAACCAAGACAACAATACATAAGTGTTCATAATAAAGCTAACTGAATCCTTTGTTTCATATCAAGAAGTATAAATAATAGAAAGCCTCAGGTTGTTCTTCAACTCTATATATCTTTGGTTAGGCCTCATTTAGATTATGCTGCACAGTTCTTTTCACCGTATTACAGAATGGATATAAATGCACTGGAAAACGTACAGAGGAGGATGACAAAGTTGATCCCATGTATCAGAAATCTTCCCTATGAGGATAGACTGAGGGCCTTGAATCTGCACTCTCTAGAAAGGCGTAGAATTATGGGGGATATGATTAAGGTGTTTAAGTGGATAACAGGAATTAATAAAAGGGAAGTAAATAGCGGGCTGAAAATATCTATCCAAGACAGGACTCGCAGCAATGGTTTTAAGTTGGAAAAATTAAGATTCAGAAAGGATATAGGAAAGCACTGGTTTGATAATAGAGTTGTGGATGAGTGGAACAAACTCCCGAGTACCGTCATAGAAGCTAAGACGTTGTGTAGTTTTAAAAATAGGTTGGATAAATACATGAGTGGGTGTGGGTGGGTGTGAGTTGGACCTGAGTAGCTTGTACTACCAGGTCAGATGCCGTGCTCCTCCCTTAAGTGAATGTGACTGACCTGACCAGGTTAAGACATTGGCTTAAGCCGGTGGGAGAATTGGACCTGCCTCACATGGGCCAGTAGGCCTGTTGCGGTGCAGTGTTCCTTCTTATGATTTTTCTTCTTCTTCTTAAGTTTAGATTTAGAAAGAATATAGGACAGTATTGGTTTTGAAATAGGGAAGTTGATGAGTGAAACAGTCTACCTAGTAGGGTTATTGAAGCTGAAACCTTGGGTAGTTTCAAATTTAGGTTGAATAAATACATGAGTGAAAAGGGTTGGATTTGAGTGGGACTTGCTCATGAGTAAATATATTTCTCAGAGTTTATTGTTAGGGTGACACTGAAAGTGTGTTTTGTAAATACTCTACTAGTGGGATGGTAGTGTAAAGGACCTGCCTAGTATGGGCCAACAGGCGTACTGCAGTGTTCCTCCTTTCTTATGTTCTTATATCAAGAGCTGTTTTATGAATCATCATCATCATAATTATCATCATCATAATTATCATCATCACAATTATCATCATGATTGATGATTAGGATATTCATAATTATCATCATCGTCACCATCATCATGACTGATGATGACTAATGATGATGATCATCATTATCATCAAAATGATAATAATCACCGTCATCATCTCTTTCATTATCTCCACTACAATCTCAACTGTCATCTCTACTACCATCTCAAATGTCATCTTTACTACCATCTCAAATGTCATCTCTACTATCATAATACTGTTTTCAAAGCACTTTTATTTTGTAGTATAGCCATACATAACCTCACCACGTACTCTCCCTACTCTCCTCCCTTCCATTCAGCAGTATAGCCATACATAACCTCACCACGTACTCTCCCTACTCTCCTCCCTCCCATTCAGCAGTATAGCCATACATAACCTCACCACGTACTCTCCCTACTCTCCTCCCTTCCATTCAGCAGTATAGCCATACATAACCTCACCACGTACTCTCCCTACTCTCCTCCCTTCCATTCAGCAGTATAGCCATACATAACCTCACCACGTACTCTCCCTACTCTCCTCCCTTCCATTCAGCAGTATAGCCATACATAACCTCACCACGTACTCTCCCTACTCTCCTCCCTCCCATTCAGCAGTATAGCCATACATAAACTCACCACGTACACTCCCTACTCTTCTCCCTTCCATTCAGCAGTATAGCCATACATAACCTCACCACGTACTCTCCCTACTCTTCTCCCTTCCATTCAGCAGTATAGCCATACATAACCTCACCAAGTACTCTCCCTACTCTCCTCCCTCCCATTCAGCAGTATAGCCATACATAACCTCACCACGTACTCTCCCTACTCTCCTCCCTTCCATTCAGCGGTATAGCCATACATAACATCACCACGTACTCTCCCTACTCTCCTCCCTTCCATTCAAACAACAACAACATACTAAGCAATGTCTGTGTAATTAGTGTTAAACTGAGTTAGGCTCCAATAAGCCTCTTATTCAGACTATCCTGGTAAATTTAATAATAACTAAGACATTCTGAAATTAATAAATGTGTTAAGGTGTTTGGGTGCATTTATGTGTACTCACCTATATATTTTTTCCAGAGGTCGAATCATTGATTCAGACCCACCTCATTGCTGGTCGTTTCAAGGTCCACTCTCTCGTGGCTTCAAGAACCATATTTTACCTGTTTTTAAAGCAATGTATGCATCCCGCTTCTTTTTCTTCACTCACCAGATTGTCCCACTTTCTGACGAGTCACCAGATTGTCCCACTTCCTGACGAGTCACCAGATTGTCCCACTTCCTGACGAGTCACCAGATTGTCCCACTTCCTGACGAGTCACCAGATTGTCCCACTTCCTGACGAGTCACCAGATTGTCCCACTTCCTGACGAGTCACCAGGTTGTTCCACTTTCTGACAAGGCTGAAGAAATAATTCCTAACATTTCTATGACCCTTCTGACTTTTTAAATTTCATCTGTGCCCATGTTTTTCCTTTCCCCATCTCCCAAACATTTTGTCCCTAATCTCCTTGTCAATCCTCTAACTATTTTGTACATGTTTCCATGACCTCTCCTCATGGGATATACCCGCTGCACATTTCCAATTTTTTGATGTCCTTGACCAGGTGTGGGTTCCATACTGGTGCTACAAACTCCAATGTAGGCCTGACGTACATGGTACAGAGTGTCGTGAATGACTCTTTGCTTAGATATCGAGAAACTATTCCTAGATTTCAAGTCACGCATTTGCTTCAGTAGTTATTTGGTTGATGTGCCTCAGGTGATATGATCGGTATCATTCTCACCCCTAGATCCATTTTCTTGAGTGGCTTTCTCCCAGAGCCTGAACTCCGTCTGCGTTTTTCTTTGTTCTTTGTCCTTCCTGTCAGTTATGCCTTTATCCATTATAGTTATTTTCTGCTATTCCTGCCTGCTCCTTCAGCTTTTGTACCAGTCTCTTGTGCGGCACTGTATCAAAAGCCTTCTTACAGTCCAGGAAAATGCAATCTACCGATCCGTCTCCCTCCTGTTTAACTTGCTACCATGTTGCAAATCTCCAGTAGGTTTTTGACAAAGGATTTTCCTTCACTGAAGCTGTGCTGGTTGGCGTGTATGAACCCTCTCCTTTCTAGGTGCTCCATCACTCTTCTCCTGATAAGCTTCTCTCTAACTTTACGTATTATACATGTCAGTGAAAATTAACACTGCCTGGCTGTCTCCTCTCTTAAAAATTGGGACTATATTTGTAGTCTTCCACACTTCCGGCAATTGCCCTGTGTCGATAGACTAGTTGCCAAAGGCACACTCAGTGCCTCTGCTCCCTCTCTCAGAACCCACAAAGATATATTGTTTGGTTCCACAATTTTCCAGGTATCTGGCTCACATAGCAGCTTCTTCGCCTCTTCCTCCAGGGCTGTGTTTATTTTGTTTAACGCATTCTATCACTTAGGTTCGCTGGTAGCTTTCCTGTCTTCCTTTCAGATTACTTCCGTAAATCTCACGCTGAGCTCTTTAACAGACTTCCTGAATACTCCTTGTGAGCTCCCTGTCTTCCTTTTTCAGCCTGATTACCTGGTCCCTGACTGTTGTCTTCCTCCCGATCAGGATATATAACAACTGTTGGTCGGATTTGGTCCTTGAGCGTCCCTTTTTATCTCTGAATACTCGTTTCTAGCTCTTCGGCTGAACTTGTTTTCCTGAATTCTTTGTCTTCTGTACATTTTGTCCTCTCTTCACCTTTTTGTAAACCATTGGCTCACTCTGGTCTTCCTATTACTTATGTTGCTCCTGGGTACGAACTGTGGTGGACCTGACTTAACTCAGTGAAGACGTGTCTTGTGTGCTCTCTGTCAATCTGAAGAAGATGTCCTCTCTTGAGCTACTCTACCAGCAGCTGAAGGAAGAACTGAGGGTAGCTAAGCTTGAGATACAGCGACTGACTGAGGAAAACAAGAGGATTCGTAGTAATCCTCCTGTTGAGAATCCTCAAGCCAGGAAAGGAACCTGGACAGTGGCTAAAACGCATGGGACAAAGTTAAGGCTCAAGAGGACGGGTGGAGAGGTAGAAACAACGAAGACCCAGGAGAATGTTGTGGAAACATCGAACCCATTCTCCGTGCTACCCGATGAATGTGAGTCGACTTCTGGGAGCGTCACGACGAAAGACACAAAGGAAGGTAAAAACATTGTTGTTGTTGGGGACAGTCAGGTTAGGTACATGGATAGGGCTTTCTGTTTGATTGATAGGAGTAGGAGACAGAGGGTTTGCTTTCCTGGGGCTGGGATGGAGGATATTGTTAGCCGTCTGGACGACATCATGAGAGGTAATGGGAGCAATCCTATTATCTGTCTCAGTGCTGGAGGCAACGATGTTGGCAGACGTAGGAGTGAGGACCTGACTAGCAGGTTTAGGTCAGCAATAGACATAATTAGGAAGAAGGGTGGGAACCCTGTCATATGTGGTATTTTGCCAAGGAGAGGAGTTGGAAATGAATGGCTGTCCAGGGCAATTTGTGTCAATTGCTGGCTGGACAAATACTGTAAGGAAAATTCAGTAACATTCATTGACAACTGGGACCTCTTCTATGGCAGAAATGACATGTATGCCAGGGATGGTGTTCACTTATCCAGGTCTGGGGTGGGGGCACTGGCAACTGCAGTGGAGGGAGCTGTTAGGGCTTTAAACTAGAAATAGTTAGTGGTATGGGTTTTGGGGGGGAAACAGAGAAGTCCCAGTGTAGTAATATTATAAGTTGTAGGAGAACTAGTAATAGGCAGAATAAGGTGGATAGTGGAAAGCTAGTGACACTAGATGACAAGGACAGTAATAGGTATAGTGGAAAAACAGAGATGAGCAGGAAGGGTAAAGAGAAAGGAGGGTCTCTAAATATATATTACACCAATAGTCGTAGTGCTAGGAATAAGATGGACGAGTTGAGATTAGTTGCAAGTACGGGTAATATTGATGTTTTTGCAATAACTGAGACATGGTTTAATATGAAAAATCGGGACTTGCCTGCCGAATGTCACATTCAGGGTTTTAAATTGTTCCAAGTAGACAGAAGTATCGGGAAAGGGGTGGGGTGGCACTCTATGTCCGTGATCATTTAAATTGTTGCATAAAAACGGGTATAAAGTCTGAATTAACACATACAGAGTCTGTCTGGATAGAATTTTCAGAGGGTGTGAAAAATTGATTTTAGGCGTGATTTACCGTCCTCCAAACTTGGATAGGGAACAAGGGAGACTACTTTGGGAGGAAATTGTTAAGGCCACAAGACACGATAACGTAGTAATTCTAGGGACTTTAACTTTAGTCAGATTGATTGGAATTTCATGACAGGGAATTTAGAATCTAACGACTTTTTAGAAGTAGTTCAGGATTGCTTTTGAAGCAGTTTGTAACAGAACCTACAAGGGGAAATAACCTACTTGACTTGGTTCTGGCAAGCAGGAAACCCTTGTTAATAATTTAGAAATTACAGAGGAACTCGGCTCAAGCGACCACAAGTCAATTACCTTTAGCATTGAATGGATGTATGATAGTAGGGATAATTCAGTAATGGTCCCAGATTTTCGCTTAGCAGATTATAATGGACTTAGAGAACACTTATCAACTGTGGACTGGGGTGAAGAAGAGAGGTATCAATATGACAGTTTTCTTAACACTATACAGCTGCCCAAAGAACATTTATCCCGTATAAAGAAATTAGATCAAGTAGAAATGACCCAAAATGGATGAATAATAGGCTCAAATATCTTTTAGGGCAGAAGAAAGGAATTTATAGGCGCATAAAAAGAGGTGAGGGTCATCTTATAAATCAGTATACTGACATTAAGAGGGACGTTAAAAAGGGAATAAGAAAAGCTAAACGGGACTATGAAATACAAGTTGCTAGGGATTCAAAAACTAACCCAAAAAGTTTTTTCCAGGTTTATAGAACAAAAGTTAGGGATAAGATAGGTCCCCTTAAAAATAACTTTGGGCATCTTACTGACAAGGAGAATGATATGTGCTCTATTTTTAATAATTATTTTCTCTCGGTTTTCACACAGGAAGACATTAATAATATCCCAGTAATTAATTTTTACAGAGGCCCAGAAGAAGATAAATTATGTAATATCACAGTCACTAGCGAAATGATTATGAAACAGCTGGACCGACTGAAACAAAATAAATCGCCGGGTCCTGATGAGCTTTTGCAAGGGTTCTAAAGGAATGCAAAATGGAACTCTGTGAACCAATATCTAACATTTTAATTTATCTCTTCAAACAGGTGTAGTGTCTGATATGGAAGATGGCTAATGTAATTCCTATTTTTAAAGCAGGGGACAAGTCACTACCGTCAAACTACCGCCCAATAAGCCTGACCTCAATTGTAGGCAAATTACTAGAGTCAATTATAGCTGATATTGAAGCCATATAGATAACCATAATTTGATTAATGATACCCAGCATGGATTCACGAGGGGCCGTTCCTGCCTATCTAATTTATTAACCTTCTTCAGTAAAGCTTTTGAGGCTGTTGATCACGATAAAGAATTCGATATTGTTTATTTAGACTTTAGTAAGGCTTTTGATAGAGTACCGCACCAGAGACTGTTAAAGAAAGTGGCAGCTCATGGCATTGGGGGAAAAGTGCTGTCATGGATCGAGTCATGGCTCACCAATAGGAAGCAGAGAGTGTGTATAAATGGGGTTAAATCCGAATGGGGACTTGTAACAAGTGGTGTTCCACAGGGATCAGTCTTAGGCCCATTGTTATTTATAATATATATCAATGACCTTGATGAGGGAATTACTAGTGATATGAGCAAATTCGCCGACGACACGAAGATAGGTAGGATAATTGATTCAAACATAGATGTCATAGAACTTCAGGAAGATTTAGACAAACTTAATTCGTGGTCAGAAAAGTGGCAGATGCAGTTCAATGTAGATAAATGCAAGGTTCTGAAGCTCGGGAGTGTCCATAACCCAAGCACTTATAAGTTAAATAACGTAGAACTTAGCCATACAGATTGCGAGAAGGACTTGGGGGTGATGGTAAGCAGCAACCTTAAACCAAGACAGCAATGCCTAAGCGTACGTAATAAGGCAAATAGATTACTGGGATTTATATCAAGAAGTGTTAGCAACAGAAGTCCAGAGGTTATATTACAGCTTTATACATCATTAGTAAGGCCTCACCTAGATTACGCAGCTCAGTTCTGGTCTCCATATTACATAATGGACATAAATTCGTTAGAAAACATTCAGCGTAGAATGACTAAATTAATACATAGCATTAGAAATCTTCCTTACGAAGAAAGATTGAAGACCCTAAAATTACATTCACTTGTAAGACGTAGAATGAGGGAGACATGATCGAGGTATACAAGTGGAAAATGGGTATTAACAAAGGGGATATAAATAAGGTCTTGAGGATATCTCTCCAAGAGAGAACCCGCAATAATGGATTCAAGTTAGATAAGTTTAGATTTAGAAAGGATATAGGAAAGTATTGGTTTGGAAATAGGGTAGTTGATGAGTGGAACAGTCTGCCTAGTAGGGTTATTGAAGCTAGGACCTTGGGTAGTTTCAAATTTAGGTTGGATAAATTCATGAGTGAGAGGGGTTGGATTTGAGTGGGACTCGCGCATGAGTGGGTAGAATTGTCAAAGCTTATTTCTTGGGTAGCATTGAAGATTGGGTTGAGCAAATATTCTGTTAGTGGGACGGATTGTGAAGGACCTGCCTAGTATGGGCCAACAGGCCTGCTGCAGTGTTCCTCCTTTCTTATGTTCTTATGTTCTTATGTTTCTCTGCCTCATTGCAATTTCCAGCCACATATTACTACATAATCTTATTCAGTCTTTCCCTCTAATTCTCTCTTCATGCCTGTGTAGTCCCCTCTTTTGAAGTTTGGCTTCTCGCATTCTTCTCATGATGCTTTTATTTCCACTATTACTTCCAGAAGATATTCAGAACTAAGTACCGTGTGACCACTAGTGCCGAGTAGCCTCCCGTAAGTAATATACCTTATATCAGAACCACTCAGGGTTAATATAAGGTCCAGTCTTGATGGTTCCTCCTCTCCTCTCTCTCTCTCTCTCTCTCTCTGGTTGTATCCCAAACAAATTGATGCATGAAGTTCTACATTACCTTCTCCAGCATCTTATTCCCCTCGTTTCCCGTCTCCCGTGTGGCTCTAGGCTCTCCCAGGCAATCGCCTTGTGGTTAAAATCCCCCATGACCACTAACTTTGCTCTGCTCATGTGCGTCCTCCTTTACACATCAGCTATTGTATCCACCATGGTTCTCATACTTCCATCATATTCTTGTCTTGATCTCTTGTTATTTAGTGGAGGGTTGAACATCACTACCCTCGCCACCTTGGGATCCCCGGGTCTTTAGTGTACCTATTATGTTGTCATTTGCTTTCACTGTTTTTATTTCTCAAAACTCCATTGGTTTCTGTTAAGCAGTGCAACTTCCTTTGGTCTTTCCTCAAAAATCTGATATCCAATTGGAAAGATGGTGTCGCTTATTATCTCTGGAAGCTTCTTGTCTGTGATTCCTATAGTGTCGGGGAATGCCTCCATTATTCCTTAGTGCCATTACAACTCTTAAATGTTATTCCATCTGCGCTGGTGTACCAAACTTTTAACTTCGCTTCCATTACTGTGTTTTGGTTTTTGGGTTTCTGGATTCCTGATCCTTGCCCATGGGTCAGGGGAATGGTATTGGTTGGGGTATGGAAAGGGGGGATTTAAGAAGGGCAGCTGTGAGGAAGGTATATTAGCTGGGGAGAATGGGAACTGAGGGTGTGAAGTGTGGTCTTACAAGAACATGAATGGGGCCTTTCGGTAGTTATGCTTGTCGATGTATGCTCCCTGTCTCTTCTTCCTGCTTCTGGCATCTTTGTTTTTTCTCTAAGAACATAAGAACATAAGAAAGGAGGAACACAGCAGCAGGCCTGTTGGCCCATACTAAGCAAGTCCTTCACATTCCATCCCACTAACAGAATATTTGTTCAACCTAATTTTCAATGCTACCCAAGAAATAAGCTTTGATAATTCTATTTACTCATGTGCAATTCCCACTCAAATCCAACCCCTCTCACTCATGAATTTATCCAACCTAAATTTGAAACTACCCAAAGTCTTTGCTTCAATAACCCTACTAGGCAGACTGTTCCACTCATCAACTACCCTATTTCCAAACCAATACTTTCCTATATCCTTTCTAAATTTAAACTTGTCTAACTTGAATCCATTATTGCGGGTTCTCTCTTGGAGAGATATCCTCAGGCTTATTGGGTGGTAATTTGATGGTAGTGACTTGTCCCCTGCTTTAAAAATAGGAATTACATTAGCCATCTTCCATATATCAGACACTACACCTGTTTGAAGAGATAAATTAAAAATGTTAGATAATGGTTCACAGAGTTCCAATTTGCATGCCTTAAGAACCCTTGCAAAAAGCTCATCAGGACCCGGCGATTTATTTTGTTTCAGTCGGTCTAGTTGTTTCATAACCATTTCGCTAGTGACTGTGATATTACATTATTTATCTTCTTCTGAGCCTCTGTAAAAATTAATTACTGGGATAGTATTAGTGTCTTCCTGTGTGAAAACCGACAAAAAATAATTATTAAAAATAGAGCACATATCATTCTCCTTGTCAGTAAGATGCCCAGAGTTATTTTTAAGGGGACCTATCTTATCCCTAACTTTTGTTCTATAAACCTGGAAAAAACTTTTTGGGTTAGTTTTTGAATCCCTAGCAACTTTAATTTCATAGTCCCGTTTAGCTTTTGTTATCCCCTTTTTAACGTCCCTCTTAATGTTAGTATACTGATTTATAAGATGACTCTCACCTCTTTTTATGCGCCTATAAATTCCTTTCTTCTGCCCTAAAAGATACTTGAGCCTATTATTCATCCATTTT
Organism: Cherax destructor; assembly: GCA_009830355.1. Classification (NCBI taxonomy): domain Eukaryota; kingdom Metazoa; phylum Arthropoda; class Malacostraca; order Decapoda; family Parastacidae; genus Cherax; species Cherax destructor. The sequence continues at coordinate 13,080 of WNWK01020759.1, read as the reverse complement.
GGGTCATTTCTACTTGATCTAATTTCTCTATACGGGATAAATGTTCTTTGGGCAGCCTGTATAATTTTAAGAAAACTGTCATATTGATACCTCTCTTCGTTACCCCAGTCCACAGTTGATAAGTGTTCTCTAAGTCCATTATAATCTGCTAAGCGAAAATCTGTGACCGTTACTGAATTATCCCTACTATCATACATCCATTCAATGCTAAAGGTAATTAATTGACTTGTGGTCACTTGAGCCGAGTTCCTCTGTAATTTCTAAATTAATAACAAGGGTTTCCTTGCTTGCCAGAACCAAGTCAAGTAGGTTATTTCCCCTTGTAGGTTCTGTCACAAACTGCTTCAAAAAGCAATCCTGAACTACTTCTAAAAAGTCGTTAGATTCTAAATTCCCTGTCAAGAAATTCCAATCAATCTGACTAAAGTTAGTCATGTATGCTAATGTTTTAGAAATTTTGTGGTTTCCAGTGTTACGTTCTATTGTGTCGGTGACGGAGACCTCATGTTTCGGTGTGCCTCATCCCAGTTCATCAAATGCCCCGTGGAGTCTCTGTGGAGGACACAAGCGTACCTTAAGTCGTCTTTGTTACAGGCACTTCGATGCTCGTTCAGGCGGACCGCAAGATCTCTGCCTGTTTCGCCTACATATTTCTTGGGACAGAATTCACAGGGAATGGTGTAGACGCCTGCTGTGGAAGTTAGAGGTGTGGGGCTTCGTTTCGTAGTGAGGTCTTTGATTGATGATGTGTTTATGGTGGAAACTTTGATGTTACTCTTAGCAAGTGTCCGACGAGTTTTCATGGCAACATCACCACATGGGAGCACTATGAACTGCGTAGAGGGCTGTTCCATGAGCGGTTTGTTGAGGATAGCTTGTGCCTTGAGTCTGCAATCTCGAAAAATAAACACATAAGCAGTATAATGTGATCCTTTATTGACAATGTTTCGCCCACGCAGTGGGCTTTATCGAGTCACAGACAGATCTACCTGGAAAATGAGCAACATGGAGATATATATAGGGTACAGTCAGGTGGAGAATGCTGGGTCAGGTGGAGAAAGCTGCATGTGAGTCTTAAAAGTAGTGTGATAGTTATTAAAAACATAGTGTGACTTAAAGGACCTGCAGTGTACCATTCTTGAGTTCTAGGTGGGATAGCGTTGAAGAAGTTTCTTGGCAATAGGGTCAGCTATGTTGTAGAAGCCGTTGTTCTGGTTGAAGTTGTTGGATATACAGATGAGTGATGATTCTAGGATTCTTCGGTATTGCGTGTTGTCTTCTCTGGCGATGAGTCTTGCGTTTCTGTAGTTGATTAAATGGTTGTGTAAATTTCGGTGTTGAACACAGGCATTTCTTGAGTCGTCAGATCTGCCTGCGTACTGGTGTTCTGAAATGCGTGTTTGTAGGTCTCTGGATGTTTCGCCAACGTATAATTTGCTGCAGCCATTACAAGGGATTGTGTATACCCCTGCCGTGGATTGAAGCTTTTCCTGTCTGTTACTGGTAATGTCCTTAATGGTGGTGGATGTGGAGGTGGATACTCGGAATGAGGTCTTAGAAAAAATGTTGGAAACTTGTTTGGAAATGGAGTTGGTGGGAAGGACTATGTATCTCTTCTCAGCAGTGTCTTCTCTGGGTGTGTTGAAGATGTTTAATGCCTGTCGTCTACAGTCTCTAATGAAGTGACGAGGATAGTGAAGTTTGGAAAAACTTGTTCAATGAGGGCATTCTTCTTCAAGGAACTCACTGCTGCAGATTCAGAGTGCGCGCAGGAAAAAGCCTATAATTACACCACGTTTAATTTTGGTGTCGTGGTGAGAGTAGAAGTGGAGAAGATCGTGTTGATTGGTAGGTTTTCGATAGACTTTAAAACGAAGTTCATGGTCAGTTTTGCAGAGAATAGGCAGTGCTCCCCACCAAATCTCAGGAATTCTCGCTAAACACCTCTCCAAACTTTTGGGCACCATCAGTCCAGCACATCTCAAACACTCTGGTGACCTTCTCAATCGCATTCGCAACATCAACATCAGAAACAAGAAACTCTCCAGCCTTGATGTAACATCCCTATTCACCAAAGTACCTACTACACTCGCTTGATCTTCCTCTTCCAGCCAGCGATTTCATCGACCTTGTTGAACTATGTGTGGGCTTTACATGTTTCTCTTTCGAAAACCAACTCTTTCAGCAAACTTTTGGACTACCCATGGGATCGCCACTTAGTGCCGTCCTTGCGAACCTATATATGGAACATTTGGAAGCCGAGCGATTTTTCACTATTATTCCCTCTTCTGTCACCTGGCTTCGTTATGTTGACGACATTCTCATCATAACTCCCAGACGCTTCAACGTTCAAGCTCTCCAACACGAACTCAACCAGGTTGAGCCATCAATCCAGTTTACACTAGAAGAAGAAGTCGACAACACTCTTCCTTTCCTTGATGTTCTTCTCTGCAAAACTGACCATGAACTTCGTTTTAAAGTCTATCGAAAACCTACCAATCAACACGATCTTCTCCACTTCTACTCTCACCACGACACCAAAATTAAACGTGGTGTAATTATAGGCTTTTTCCTGCGCGCACTCTGAATCTGCAGCAGTGAGTTCCTTGAAGAAGAATGCTCCCTCATTGAACAAGTTTTTTCCAAACTTCATTATCCTCGTCACTTCATTAGAGACTGCAGACGACGGGCATTAAACATCTTCAACACACCCAGAGAAGACACTGCTGAGAAGAGATACATAGTCCTTCCCACCAACTCCATTTCCAAACAAGTTTCCAACATTTTTCTAAGACCTCATTCCGAGTATCCACCTCCACATCCACCACCATTAAGGACATTACCAGTAACAGACAGGAAAAGCTTCAATCCACGGCAGGGGTATACACAATCCCTTGTAATAGCTGCAGCAAATTATACGTTGGCGAAACATCCAGAGACCTACAAACACGCATTTCAGAACACCAGTACGCAGGCAGATCTGACGACTCAAGAAATGCCTGTGTTCAACACCGAAATTTACACAACCATTTAATCAACTACAGAAACGCAAGACTCATCGCCAGAGAAGACAACACGCAATACCGAAGAATCCTAGAATCATCACTCATCTGTATATCCAACAACTTCAACCAGAACAACGGCTTCTACAACATAGCTGAACCTATTGCCAAGAAACTTCTTCAACGCTATCCCACCTAGAACTCAAGAATGGTACACTGCAGGTCCTTTAAGTCACCCTATGTTTTTAACTATCACACTACTTTTAAGACTCACATGCAGCTTTCTCCACCTGACCCAGCATTCTCCACCTGACTGTACCCTATATATATCTCCATGTTGCTCATTTTCCAGGTAGATCTGTCTGTGACTCAATAAAGCCCACTGCGTGGGCGAAACGTTGTCAATAAAGGATCACATTATACTGCTTATGTGTTTATTTTTCCATTGTGTCGGTATTTTATACCATTTATTTCCAGTCTGCAATCTCGGATGAAGAAAGATGGAAACTAAAGAAGTGTAAATGCTTGTGTTATGTAAATATATTCAACTTCAAGAAAACAAGGGCTGAAGATGCGAAGAACTCTCAAGAAGAAGCCAAAGAGGACTCCTCTTTAATTTTTTTCGTCAATTTTAGCCAACAAAAGCAAAGCTGAACCTCTGATGTTCAGGAAGTAAATATAACCAATATATTGCTGGAAAGTGGAAGTAAATTCACCAAAAGAATAAACTGAATTAGGATGGATGAAATTTCTCTATAAATATATATAACTGTTAAACTAAAAGAGACAGTGGATGGTGAGACTAGCAGACATGATGACGGACAGTCACAGCAGCCATAGTCTTTTCTGATATTTGTTGTAGAGGAAACTGCAGAATAAAAATAGATTTTATTATTTTCCTGGAAGTAAATCATAATGTTGCAAGACAAAAACTCTTTTTAAGAGTTCCCTAAAGACAATAAGTGATACTGTCCTTAGGTAAATTTAACAGAGCAAAATAGACAGCCATTTAGTGACGAAGAGTTTCTCAACAAAGAAAGAATTGTTGTTTACAAGCAGTCCTAATTAGACTGTTACATAGGAGGACGGGCTACTCTCTCTCTCTCTCTCTCTCTCTCTCTCTCTCTCTCTCTCTCTCTCTCTCTCTCTCTCTCTCTCTCTCTCTCTCTCTCACACACACACACACACACACAATGAGGAGAATTCAATCGGAGGAGAACGAGGCAGGACTACAAAGGAATCTGGACAGGCTACAGGCCTGGTCCAGTAAATGGCTCATGGAGTTCAACCACTCCAAGTGCAAAGTCATGAAGATCGGAGGAGGGCAAAGAAGACCGCAGACGGAATACAGTCTAGGAGGCCAAAGACTACAAACCTCACTCAAGGAAAAGGATCTTGGGGTTAGTGTAACACCAAACAATGCAGCATACTGGCGACTAGCAATCCTAAGAATATTATTCTGACATCTCAGTAAGGAGTCGTTCAGGACTCTGTACACCGTGTACACCAGGTCCATACTGGAGTATGCAACACCAGTTTGGAACCCACACTTGGCCAAGTACTTCAAGAAATAAGATATTTTTTTGCAAAGAGACTAGTCCCGGAGTTAAGGGGTATGTCCTATGAGGAGAGGTTAAGGGAAATCGACCTGACGACACTGGAGAACAGGAGGGACAGGGAAGGACATGACAACAATATATAAAATACTGATAGGAATCGACAAGGTGGACAGGAACAGGATGTTTCGGAGATGGGACACAGCAACAAGGGGTCACAATTGGAAACTGAAGACTCAGATGAGTCACAGGGATGTTAGGAAGTATTTCATCAGTCACAGAGCTGCCAGGAAGTGAAATAGCCTGGAAAGGAAGATGGTGGTGGCAGGATCCATATATAGCTTTAAGAAGAGGTATGATTAAGCTCACGGAGCAAGGAGGGAGTGACCTCGAAGCGACCAGTGAAGAAGCGAGGCCAGGAGCTGTGAATCGACCCCTACGACCACAGTTAGGTGAATTAAGTGAATACACACACACACACACACACACACACATATACTATATACATAACCACACACACATAGAGCTATGAATGGATCCCTGTAACCACAATCAGGTGTGTACACAGACAGACACACATACACACACACTGGCCCACCACACAGTCCACTACTCCACCCCCTCAGGCATTCCCCCTCACTAACCTCTCCCTTTTTTCACATACCTACCACTCTCTCTCCACATCTCTCGACCCCCTCCAACCAAAATTAGGTGAGTACACTGCACACACTCAACACTCATACATAACACACCCACACCCTCACCCAAATAGCATCACCAAGCCACACCCACACACACAAACCCAACACACACACACACACACACCTCCCTTATCCTCTCTTTCTCCTTCCCCTCTCCTCCTTTTCCACTCAAGTCCACTAGTTTCTCTCTCTCTCTCTCTCTCTCTCTCTCTCTCTCTCTCTCTCTCTCTCTCTCCTACTCTGGCCCAACCACCTCCCTTATCCTCTTTCTCCCCTCTCCTTCTTTTTCCCTCTAGTCCCCTAGTCTCGCTCTCTCTCTCTCTCTCTCTCTCTCTCTCTCTCTCTCTCTCTCTCTCTCTCTCTCTCTCTCTCCTTATCTTTCTCTACTCTACCTCTCCTTTCTCTCTCTCTCACTCTTTCTACTCTCACTTTTCTCTCTCTCCCTTTCTCCATCTCTATCTCTCTCCTCTACCTCTCCCTTCTCTCTCACTCTTTCCCCTATCCCTTTCTCTCTCTCTCTCTCTCCCTTCTCTCTCTCTCTCTCTCTCCATCTCTCTCTCAATCTATCTATATTTCCACTCTGCCTTTCCCTTCTCTCTCTCGCTCACTCTTTCCCCTCTCACTTCTCTCTCCCTCTCACTCTTTCCCTCTCCTTCTCTCTCTCTCTCTCTCTCTCTCTCTCTCTCTCTCTCTCTCTCTCTCTCTCTCTCTCTCTCTCTCTCTCTCTCTCTCTCTCTCTCTCCTCTCCTATCTCTCTTCTCTCTCTCCTCTCTCTCTCTCAACCTCTTCCTCTCCCTTCTCTCTCTCTCATTCATTCCCCTTCTCTCTCTCTCTCTCTCCCTCTCTCTCTCTCTCTCTCTCTCTCTCTCTCTCTCTCTCTCTCTCTCTCTCTCTCTCTCTCTCTCTCTCTCTCTCTCTCTCTCTCTCTCTCTCTCTCTCTCTCTCTGCCCCCCTTAAAAAAATGGTAGGGACTCGAAGGACCCAGGGATCAGAGGAGAATGGTTCTGTTAAGGAAGAATGGATGGAAGAGCAGTGCTAAAGGATGGAACAAGAGTGGGAGAGAAAACTAGGAGAGCTTTCTGAATAAATGGAGCCAGAGCTTTCTGAGGAGAAGAAGAATTGGGAGTCACAAATCGAAGCTGCAGTAGCCAGGATAAGGGTCCTAGAATATGAGGTAAAGAGGCTGAAGTAGGTTACAGGGGTACTGACCAGAGAAGACACAGCATCTGAAGCTGGTACACCCCTACAGAACAAGGGGCCCAACGTGAAGGAAGGAGATATAACTTACACTAATTCCCTATCAGCCTACCAAGCAAGGCCAAGGAGTGAAGGGGGAGAGCAGCTGGGTGCAGGTGGAGAAGGGGATAGGTCAAATGCAGAGGCACGACCATGACACCAAGAGCTACAGGAAAAAAATAAGGGAGAAAATGGCCATGTACAGACAGGAACCAGAGTCACAGAGGGAAGGCAATGGGAGGAGGAGAGGGGGAAATCAGTGTTCATTCATGGGATCCAAGAGAGCGAGGGAAGGACACACACTGAAAGATGGCAGGAAGAAAGAAAGGAGATTGAGAACATCATCACAGAAATAAGAGGACATGTCCGAGATTGTAAATTTTCAGAGAATAGAGGGGTACATGAAGGGGAGAAAACGACCAATCAAGCTGATTTTCATAACAGAAACAGTGCGAAACAGGATCCTCCAAGAGAAACCACAGTTGAAGGATTCGGCATAATACAAGAGGGTGTTCCTAGACTGAGACAGAACAAAAACAGAACGACAGCAGCTGAGGGAAAGGACACAAAAGCAAAGGGAGTTAGGAGTAGAGACAAGGACAGAATCAGCAGAGGACAACCAGATCAGGGCAGAGCAACAAGAGCAAGCACACACAGAACCATCCCCAGAACCCCACAACCAATCACGTTATTCAAACACAAACCACAATCCACCACCCAACACTCCGATATAGAATCCTGCAGTACACTGCCAGGTCCCCCACCACCACAGATTCCACAAAACAGTGTTGAAGAAGAAACAAGAGGCATCACCAGACATCATAGCTCTCACAGAAACCAAGCTCACAGGTATAATAACAGATGCCATATTTTCAACGGGATATCAGATTCTGAGGAAAGACAGATGGAACAGAGGGGGTGGAGGAGGGGCGCTGCTGATCAAAAAAAGATGGGATTTTGATGAGCTGGAGAGAGGAGACAGAGGAGAAGCAAGAGATTACATAGTATGAACGCTTCAGTGTGGATGTCCCGTAGAGGTAACTGCAGTGATGTATTACCCACCACAGAACTGCAGGAGGTCAAGGCAAGAGTATGGTGAGAGTAATAAAGCGATGGTTGAGACACTGATTGAAGTGGCCAGAAGGGCTCATGCGAGCAGGGCGAAACTACTGATCATGGGTGACTTCAACCACAAGGAAATCGATTGGGAGAACTTGGAGCCAAAAAAGAGGGCCAAGAAACGTGGAGGGCTAAGATGATGGAGGTGGTACTGGAAAACTTCATGTACCAACACGTAAGGGACACTACCAGAGAGAGAGGAAAGGATGAACCAGCGAGACTGGACCTAATATTCACCTTGAGTAGTGCAGATATTAAGGACATCACATATGAAAGACCCTTTGGAGCCAGTGATCATGTGGTTTTAAGCTTCGAATACACAGTAGAGTTATAAGTGGAGGGGGAAGAGGGAAGGGCTGGACGAATGAAGCCAAACTACAAGAAAGGGGACTAGGTTGGCATGAAGAACTTCCTGAACGGGGTTCAGTGGGACAGAACTGGCAGGGAAGTCAGTAAACGAGATGATAGAATATGTGACAACAATATGTAAGGAAGCTGAGGAGAGGTTTGTCCCAAAGGGTAACAGGAATAATGAAAAAGCCCGGATTAGCCCGTGGTTCACCCAAAGGTGAAGTATAGAAGGCAAAGGACCCAGGAGAATAAGGTGAGCAGTCGTAGAACCAGAAATGAATAAGCACAGGAAAGAAGGGAGGCCCAACGACAAAATGAAAATGACATAGCAGCGAAAGCCAAATATGACCCAAAGCTGTTGTACAGCCACATCAGGAGGAAAACAACAGTCAAGGATCAGGTGATCAGGCTAAGGAAGGAAGGAGGAGAGATCACAAGAAATGACCCCGAAGTATGTGAGGAACTCGACATGAGATTCAAAGAAGTGTTTACAGAGGAGACAAAAGGGACTCCAGAAAGACGGAGAGGTGGGGTACACCACCAAGTGTTGGACACAATACATGCAACCGAAGAAGAAGTGAAGAGGCTGCTGAGTGAGCTAGATACTTCAAAGGCGATGGGGCCGGACAACATATCTCCATGGGTCCTGAAAGAGGGAGCAGAGGCGCTATGTGTACCACTAACAACAATACTCAACACATCTATCGAAATAGAGAGATTACCTGAGGTATGAAAGACAGCAAATTTTAAAGAAAGGAGACAGACATGAACTAAAGTACAGACCAGTGTCACTGACATGTATAGTATGCAAAGTCACGGAGAAGATTATCAGGAGAAGAGTGGTGGAGCACCTAGAAAGGAATGAGCTTATCAACGACACAATACGGTTTCAGGGACGGGAAATCCTGTGTCTCAAACCTACTGGAGTTCTATGACAGGATGTCAGCAGTAAGACAAGAGAGAGAGGGGTGGGTAGATTGCATTTTCTTGGACTGTAGGAAGGCGTTTGACACAGTTACACACAAGAGATAAGTCCAAAAGCTGGAGGACCTAGCAGGGATAACAGGGAAGGCACTCCAATGGATCAGGGAATACCTGTCAAGAAGACAGCAGCGAGTCATGGTACGTGGCGAAGTGTCAGAGTGGGTGCTTGTGACAAGTGGGGTTCCAGAGCAGAAAAGCTGGGGGTGTTTTAGGGCTTGACTGGGAAAAGGCATATGATAGTGTTGATAGGGATATGTTGCAGGCGGTGCTTTTACGGCAGGGGTTTGGGGCGGAGGTCGTGGGTTGGGTCTGCAATTTGTATGAGCATGCACGTTTGAGGGTACGGTGAATGGGAGGTTGGGGACCGAGGTGCGTTTGGGGCGGGGGCTGCGGCAGTGGTGCCCCTTGTCGCAGCTCCTGTTTGCGTGCTTACAGGACCCTTTTTTCAGGTTAGTGTCAGAATGGGTGAGGGAAGGGAGTAATCATGGGGTGGCAGAAACGGGTATTATAGGTTATGTAGACGACACCACTATTTTAGTAGGCACAATGGAGGGGTTAGGATAATTGAGGTTTTTGGTTTGGCCACTGGTATGCGGGTGAATAGGGTAAAATCGAAATTATTGGAGGTGGGGGAATGGGTAGGGGGGCGTTGGGTCAGGGTTTTGGGTGGCCAATAGTGGATAGGTTAAGGATATGTGGTGTGTGTTTTTGTACTCAGGCGAGTGTTGCGTGGGAGGTGAATTCCTCGGCACCTTAATGCTGTTCTGGGTTGGATGGGGAAGGGGGCGGCCTGGAGAGGTCACTCTCTTGCAGAGGGTTGTAGTTGTTAATTCCTTGGTATACAGTAAGTTGTGGTATGTTGCTGCGGTATACTCCCTCATGGAGGACGATGTTCTAAGGTTGCAAAGTCGGGTATTAAGGTTTATATGGAGTTATGGGAGGCATTGGTTAGGGAGGGATGTGGTAATGACTAAGGTAGCGAAGGGAGGGCTAAGTTTGATACCACTGCAGAGACATTTGATGGGCATATATGTTAGGCAGGAATACCTAGCACGAGGTGGGATTCGAGGAGTGAGAGTGGGGAGGGTAATGAGTGAGGTTCGCAGATGGTGGAAGGGAGGGAATTTGTTGTTTTGCGAGGCAATTTTAAGGTATCTTTTGGTTGTACCAGATCCTGGTAAGGTGAAGGTAGGGAGGTTAGATAAGGTGGGAAGGCGAGAAAAGGAGGTTTTAGGTATGGAGGTTTATCCGTGTTATAATTGAAATGTAACGTGGTTTTGGTTTAAGCGTTTAAAGTTGCCTCCTAAGGTACGTGAGATTGGTTTTCAGTTTTTACATGGTATATTGGCGTCTAGGGGCTCAGCTTTTCGTGATGGGACTATAGGGCGATGGGTTTTGTCAGCGCTGTGGGTTATGGGATACGGCTTTCCATGTTGTATATTTTTGTGGGGGTCTTGAGGGGGTGAGGGAATGGTTTTTAGGTGTGGGTGGGTTTATCGGTGTTAAGATGTTTAAGTCTGGATGTTGTGGGGTGCCCAGGTATTGGTATTGGATTATATTTATGTTTCGTGGAGTATGAGGGAGGTTCGGAGTGATGTTAGGATTACGGCTTTGGCAGTGAGATTTTATAGGACTAAGTGTAGGAACCAGGAGTTGTATGGGAGGGTGTGGGATAGGTTTTTTTCTGAGGGTTATAGGCAATTGTCGATGGGGTCATTGCTGGGTTAACTCTGAGCTATGGTTTCTGAGGTTTTTACAAGGAAGGGGTTGGTCTCTGGTGTGGGGGGTTTGAAGGGTTAGGTGTGTAAGTTGTTTTGTGGGGTTTATGTATGAGGTAGGGGGAGGGGTGGTATTTCGGGGTTTTCCCGGTCATCCACTCACCCTTTTCCCCTTGGGGAAAGGGGTAGGGATTTTTCTTTTTATGGATGAGTGTGTGTGTGGTATGTTTGGTGACTCGGACGGGGGGGGGAGGTTTTGGGTGGTTATATTTTTGTCCTTTCGGGGTTTCAGGTTTTTTTCCAAAGGGGGTTTGCCTTACTTGGGGGCCAGGTGTGTGCCCTAAGTGGTTTTTATATTGTTTTTTTCGTTTTGGTTCTCTTTTCAAAGAGGTTAAAGTTTTTTTTTTATATTATTATTCCCTTTTCATGGTTTGTTATCTGGCAATAATTCTTCGTATTTTAATATGAGAAGATGTAATGCAGTTCTTTCTTTCTATGTATGTATAGACACTGGATGGGACTGATCCGATGACTTTATCACTGTGAGGTGTTGGTACCAGGCCATGGGTTTCCTTTTACTGAAGTTTATATGACTTGCACGCAATGTGTGTGTGCCTAGTATCATTATTATTGTTGGGTCACATTATCACGGGTTTTAGTTGTAGGTTTAGGGTTTTCATTGTCTGATTTTCAAACCCTTTTGGGGTTTCTATGTTTTGTTTCAGTTAGGTATATTTTGTGTTTTTTTTTGTGTGTGTATATATATTGGATAGGATCTTATGTATGTTTGTTGTACTATGTGTAAATTGCTTTGCAGATCTTATAGGATCCATAATCACTGTTTTGTTTTGTTACTTTCATTTGGACTGATGATTAAGATCTTTTTATTTGTGAGACGGAATTTTGTAACAAAAAAAAAAAAAAAAATATCATTTAGCGTGTTATGTGCTACTTATGTTGGTGTTTATTTGTGCCTTAGATATAGTGTATATGCGTTTTGTCGGTTTTAAATGTTATTGTGTGTTGGAGGCTTCATTTGGGAATATTGAAGTTTTAGGGGTACTTATTGGGTTTAGGGTTTTCATAGTGTTTTTGTCTACACACTATAGGGTTTTTCCATTTTATATGTTTTTTTCTATGTCCATTGCGAGAGCACCAAAGTTCAGTTTTGCTGTTTCTATAGTTAAGTGTGTTCGATGTTTTTCATTCTGGATCCATAAAATTCATAAAAAAAGAAAAAAAAGAAAGGGTTATATGTGCAGGCCAGTGGGGCTAAGTGAGGTTGGTAAAATATATAGTTATTGATGGGACTCGTGTTGCAGGTTAATTTTTGTACTTTATAGTGCACCTGAGGTATTTGTGAACCGCCAAGAGCATGGATAGGATAAATGGGTATTTTGGAGTTTAGATTTTTGTATATTATATACTTCTATATGTTATATACAATGTATTGTAATATGTTGTTAAATAAAAATATAAAAAATAAAAACTTCCACTTTGTGTTAGATTCTTCATCTTTTAACCCGACACCTCTTGGCAAGACCCGCACATTCACTTCTCTTACAACCCTTCTATAAATATATTGAACAACCACGGAGTTCCTAGATGAAGAAATTTGGAAAATATTTGGCATTGGCATGACACTGCGATATCCTTTAGTGTTTATGGAATCTGCCTTGCTGGTAGCTAAGAAAATTTATTATAGAACAGAACCTGGGATAACACCTCAGACCAAGAATGTGCTGGTCCTCCCATATAACGAGAATTTATCTATCCTGCAGAATGCTCTTACAAAATCACGGACTGTTAGAAGCATCCTGATAAAGAATGCACCCAACAACGTGTTGGTGGTGTCTACAGAGTTGGTTGTAATGATTGCAGTCTCTCCCATTTGGGACAAATGGGAAAATCATTGAGGTGAGAATGTCCCATCACCGTTATTCGATACGTATAGCACAGGAGTCGAACGCAATTTTCACCCGCATTAGAGCTTGTAATAACCCAGCAAATTGGCGGGAAGCAAGAGTCATCTTCACTTGTTCCTCCTGGCTTGAAAGGAATGTTAAGGAATATTAAGGAATATTAAGCATGGTAGGCAGTCATTATACAATATCAGTGACGGGTTGTTCAAATTACATGCGTTTTTAGTTGAGGCAATAGTACACAGTTTAATATTGGGCTCTTACACGAATTCATCAGACTGTCTTAAATGTAGTGCCACACCGAGGAATTAGGGCCTATATTTTTTCCTGCAGTTTCTGAAGGTTGAACCAGAGTTCACCTCAGAATTATGTGGAATGAATATCTGTTGCCGTCTATTTTGTTATTGCAGATGTCTCACACTTTTAATGAGTTTATTTTAAAGAGCCTCTTTTTCCTTTACATAACTTTTAGAATTCTCCACTATATATGG
>WNWK01020758.1:0-35221 GCA_009830355.1 Cherax destructor | reverse complement strand
GAACTGGGATAACATGTATGTCACCTTAGCGAATTGCAGGAGAACAGGGGTAACATGTTTCTGATAAGTGCTGTTCAGAAGTTAGGTGAATTTTGGGAAAAAGGGTGTATAACAGGGCAGTTCAAAAAATTTAAAGGGGAATAAATCTTTGCTGATTTCAGAGCCTAGATGACTATGGATACAATAACATGACTTATTTAATTGTTTTGATATTTCATCCCTGGTTCAGACAGCAAGGTGAACAAGGGTAACATAAACTCGATTTAAGTCGGAAAACGACTGTTAGTGAATAAACAGAAAGATTTTGAGGATAACAAATCAAAAAGCTCCCAATAAGACCACGTTTCTTTCCCCCTTTCTCTTTCTGTTTAAAGGGTATCATGCATATACAAACAAGCCCCATGTTTCTTCAGGCAACATGGGATGAAACCAAGTCTTTGCATGAGTTTAAGGTGCTATCAATGAGCACAAGCTGGTTTAAGGATGATCTCAAAATTTACGCATTACTTACATTTCAGATGTGAGGGGGGTATTTTGGCGTCGTAGCACAAACGATGCAGAGACAGAAACGACCGCTGAGGAAGAAAACAAAATTACTATTGTCAAACAATAAAATTCAAAATATTTAAAAACGCCCTGAGAGAGGAAAAAGGAGAGGATAGTATACTAGTGTTCCATTTTTTTTATGTAATAAACGACTGATATCACGATATCAGGATTTAAACAATGAATATCATGATTATTACATACCTCATATTCTGTCTTTCAGATGAGATCAGAAGAGAAAACAGCAATCCTTTAACTCCTCGCCCTGGGATTACTATGATTTTGACACCCAGCCTCACCACATTGTTACTATAACTACCTGTCATAATTTGTTCCCTGCCCATGAATAAGTTCCTGCGCCTGACTTCGTTATGTCTCCTGGCATTTTTTGTACCCATGTGGGTTGTGCAAATTTTTTTGAATATAATATTAATCCCGCTTAATTTATTCACCTATTTTGTTCCCTTCAGCTGACTTAGTGCCTGTGCCCAAAAAAATCATTACCTGTCTCAGATCTTTTTGAATAAAGACAAATGAGCATTTAAATTTTATAGAGACGTTTCACCCCTAATTGGTTTTTTAGTTCAGTGGGGGTTAAAACCCCCCCTGAGTGAAACGTCTCCCCGTTTAATGCCCTGTGTTTTTTTGTCTTTATTCCACAGTCTATCGGTGATTGAGGGGGGTTGTAGCTTTCACGAACGGAAACAACAAGTCATACAACCGAGGGCTTTGTGCACTTGGATCATATCATGCAGTGTTGATTCTTTGTTTTATAGTAATTCATACTAGGGCCTTGAGTTGTTCTTGAATTTGATTTTGAAACATTGCTTAGTTAATGGGAAACCAGGGGCTAGAGGGCAGATGTGGTACCCCTTTTGGTGATCGTGGGAAAACTGGTACATTATGTCATTTTTTGTGATTTAATAAAACAAAAAAAGCAGTACTTGGATTTTTTTTAATACAGAATTTGGGAAAGCACTCAGAAATGTAGTGGAAAGAAGACAGATAACTGTAGTATGGAGACCAGAACTGACCTGCATCATCTAAGTGAGGCCTAACTAATGATTAGTAGGGGTTTAGTATAACCTCGGGACCCTGTTGCTTTTTTTTTTTGATAAAAACCCCAGTAATCTGTTTGCCTTAAGTTAAACAAGCGTCGGGCCCCAGTTGCTGCTTTCATTTTTTCCCTTTTTTTCTATTTGGTGGGTTCATATTATTAATTTTGTGTGCTAGGGTTATTTACTTTCCCGGCCTCAAATTTTTCATTATCTACTGAACTGCATCTTCCACGTTTCTGAGCTTTTTAAAAATTTGTCCTGAATTTCAGTGACATCATCCTCTGAATCAGTTATCCTCCCTTTTTTTGTTCTTTCCGGAATTTTTCAAATCACTTGTTATTTTCCCATCAAGGTCATTAATGTTTTTATGAACAACAATGGGGCCCATAACTTGGGGTGATTCCTCTCAATTTCACCACCTTTGTAAAGCTTCCCCCATGCATGGTGGGGGGCTGTGAACAGCTTTGGCCCTGGGCGCAAAGGCCTTTTTTTTACTAACCGAATCGCCCCCCCTCTTTTCCCGGGGGTTGTTGCCCCCCCCGCCAAGTCATTTGTTTTCGTAGGAAGTGATTTCTGTGTGCAGATTAGGGACCAGACCAGGATTTTTTAGTTGCACATTTTGATGTATTTTCTCACCTCGCTTCCAAGGCACTATATGCGTAAAATTCTCAGTACATTTCTAGATCTGGGTTTTACCTGCCTTGAATGGAGATGTTATTGTACAGCAGTATTCCCGCTTAGAAGATCAAGTGTTTAAAAAAAATCATAGAGGCTTGGCATCTTTGTTCTCAACATTCTCAAACCCTCCATGATTTTTGTCCCGACATGATAGTGGCACTGTTGTATCCTTAAAGGGGAAGATGACCTCAGACATTACAACTCAGTTTCATATAAAAGACATTCATCATAAAGTTAAAAAAAGACATTGGATCAGGTCGAAAACAAAGAGAGAAGCAGAGGGAAACAAAGACTAGCTCCTTTGGTTTACTATACTAATAGCAGGAGTGTAAGAAAAAAGATAGATGAGCTAAATTAATTGAAGTACAGGAAACATAGATATTATTGCGAAAAAGAGACCTGGCTCAATCTGAAAGATAATTGCCTTCTGAATGTCACATACAAGGCTATAAATTTTACACTGATGGTCAACGGAAAGGGGTGGGGGGTTAGGATGAAGCGAAAAATTAAAAATTGTTGTGTTAGACAAGATATAAAATTGAACGTCAGCCACTGAATCTTTTTGGGGTACAGCTTTTTGAGGGCCCTTTAAAACTTATCTTGGGTGTGATTTACGGGCCCCCCAATTTTGATAGGAGTGCAGTAAACTTCTATGGGATAAATTGAAGGGCACTACATATAAAAAAAGGTTTTGATGGAGATTTCAATTTTTGGAAAAATTGACTGGAAATTTGACAGGAAATTTAGAGTCAAGTGACTTTCTTGATACGATTCAGGATTGTTTTTTAAAACAGTTTGACAAACCAACTAGAGGAAATAACCTGCTAGACTTGGTTTTTGCCAGCAGGAATCGGTTTAATTTTGAGGTTAATGATGAGTTGGGGGAAAGGATCACAAATCACCGTTTTAATATATCATGGAATTACCTATAATGGTCTCGCCCTGACTTCCGCCTGGTTGATTTCATGGCCCAAAAAATTCCCTGGGTAGGCTGAACTGGAATGACCTGACAGTGGGTCAGGTAGGTGGTGAGCCAATATGAGTTTTCCAGAGAATAGTTCTCTGCTCAGACGCTTATGTTCCTAATAGGGAAATCAGATCAAAAAAAAATGACCCAAAATTGATAACAATAGATTAAAACATCTCATTGGTAAAAAGGGGGATATATAGGCGAATCAAAAGAGGAGAGGGGAAATTGGTAATCAATATATTAGTTAAAAAAAAAAAAAGGGGAAAAGAAAAAAAAGAGACTATGAGGTTAAAGGCAAGAAATCAAAGACTCCCAAAAGGTTTTTTCAGGTATACAGAAGTAAGATTGGGGACAAGATAGGCCCACTCAAAGTTACTCAGGTCAGCTCACGACAGTGATGGAAATGTGTAGAATGTTTAACACTTATTTCCTCTCATTTTTTTACACAGGAAGATACAAGGATATTCCAGAAATAATTAATTATGTAGAACAGGATGATAGTAAACTATGCATGATTAGGGTCACAAGTGCATTCCTTAGACAAATAGATAAATTAAAACCAAAAAATTCCCAGGCCCTGATGAACTGTATGAAAGGGTTAAAAAGGTGTAAAGGGGAGCTTAGCAAATCTATGGCTAATCTTTTCAACATATCACTGCAAACTGGCATGGTGCCGATAAGGAAAATGGAATGTAATATATTTTCAAAGCAGGTGACAGGTCCTTACCCGAACTATGACCAATGTAACCTCCTTTTGGGAAAATTTATGGAATCAATAATTCCGGGCAACCCGCAGCCATCTTGAAAAGCATATATTAATCAAGAATTCCCGGTTTTACAAAAGGGCTTTCCCTGCCTTACAAATTTAATAATTTTTTTTCACTAAGGTATTTGAGGAGGTAGATCATGGTAATGAATATGATATTTTATTGGACTTCAGTAAAGTTTTTGATGATCCACATCAGAGACAAGGAAAATTAGCACAGGAATAGGAAATTTTTTTTTCCTGATAGAGGCATGGTTGAAAATAGGCAGCAGAGAGTTTGCATAAATGGGGAGAAATCAGAGTGGGGAAACGTCACAAACGGTGTTCCACAGGGTCAGTATTGGGCCCCTTGTTGCAATCTACATAAACGACATAATGGGGAATAAATAGCGCATAAGCAAATTTGGGTGACACAAAAAAAGGGTGTCCATTTATTCAAATGAGGACATTAGAGCACTCCAGGAAGATTTGAACAGACTGATGCAGTGGTCGGAGAATGGCAGATGCAGTTTAATATAGATAAATAAAATTCTAAATATTGACAGGACAATAACCATACATATAAACTAAATAATGTAGATCTTTAAAACTATGATTGGAAAAGGTTTAGGAGTTCTGGGTTTGCAGTAATCAAAACCAAGACAGCACATAACTGTTCTCAAAAAGCAAACAGAATCCTTGGATTCATATCAAGAAGCATAAAAAAAAGGGGTCCTCAGGTTGTTCTTCAACCTTTTATCCTTGGTTTGGGCCCCCTCTAGATTATGCTGCACAGTTTGGTCACCTTTACAGAATGGATATAAATGCTCTAAAATCAGAGGGGATGACAAAGTTGATCCCATGTATCGAAATCTTCCCATGAAGAAAACTGAGGGCCCAATCTGCACTCTCTAGAAAGGGGGGAATTAGGGGGGATATGATTGAGGTGTATAAAAGGAAAACAGAATAAATAAAGGGGGTGTAAATAGCGTGCTAAAAAAATCTAGTATTGACAGGACTCAAGCAATGGCTTTAAGTTGGGTAAATTCAGATTCAGGAAGGATATAGGAAAGCATTGGTTTGGGAATAGAGTTGTCGATGAGGGGGCAAACTCCGATTACAGTTATAGAGGCTAAAATTTGTGTAGTTTTAAAATATGATAAATAATGAGTGCGGGTGGGTGAGATTTGGGCTTACAGTTTGTTACTAGGTCAGATGCCGTGCTCCTTCCTTAATGAAAGTAACCACCTGGCTGGGTGGGGGATTGGCGCCGGTGGGATAATTGGGCCGCCTCGCATGGGCCAGTGGCCTTTTGGTGTTTCCCTTTTTTCTTATGTTCTCTCTACTGTTTGATTAGAGTTTGTGTACACTCAGTTCCATCGGGGGTTTGAAACCTGCCCAGCCCTTCTGGGCAGGGGTGTTGGGGCTTTTTTACCTTTAGCTCCCCGCCTTTTTTCCCACGGGCCCCTTGTCATGTAAGGGGAAGGGAAATGAAAGATAATTGGGAATATGGGGTAAGGGGGTATCGGAGAGGGGAGTCAGTGACAGGAGCGGAGGGGGTTTTAGGTCACTGGCGACACACCATCACCTCTCATTACCACCAGCCTACTCACCCCTCTGCACAAAATAAAATATATAAAATAAATATAAGAATAAAGAATATAACGGGGGATAGTGAATATTACTATTCCACTCAAACACAGTTTATTATTAAGTCCTTGTACAATAAATATTTTGGGAACGGAGAACACTATTGGTTTAAATAAATGGGGGCTGTTTCATGAGGGGTTATTATTATTATTATAATCAAATAGAAGCGCTAAACCACAGGGGGGTTCATAAGCAGGGGGACAGGGAATACAATTAACGCAAACAGAATATAACTTGTATAAATATTGTAGAATTTTGACAATATGTTAAAAAAGGACCAAAAGCAACTAAAGGGCATTTTTTTGTTTAAGTTTCCTACCAGACTTTTAAGCCGTTACAAACAATACATGGACACAGAGAGTATTATAGGTTTAGAGGAGGGCAATACATGGGGTAGAAGAGTAGTGAAAGTTTAGGGGAGTAGTAATACAATAAGGTGAACAATCAACTCCACATGGAAAAAGGGGATTAAAAAAATTGGAGATAAAAAAAGGTTAGACAAATATTTCTGGGGGGGTTTGGGAAAGAGAAGGCCTGTAGATGCCACATCTGTGATGTGCCGTGAGTATTAGCAGGAGACTAGGTGATGGTAGGGGTTTTCTGTTTTTAGGAGGATTTTTGCAAGTCTTCAGAGATGGTGAAATGCCTGTTTTGTTTAATTGTTTTAGAAAAAGCGATAAAGGGGATTCAAGGACGGTCTGCGGAAATTAGATTCTTTGATTGCTAATCGGGCGTCTTTGAATTTCATGAGATGATTGGTGAATTTTTGGTGTTGTATGCAGGCGCGTCTGTGCTATCAATCCTACATGCATTAATGTGTTCATTGAGGCGTATTTCGCCTCTATGTGGCGAAACATTTTCTCAATAAAGATACCCCAAGTGTTGCATATGTGTCTAACTTAACAACTTGTCAGTTCTTTGAACCATTCATCTACATCCTGTCTGACACAGCAACATCTTGAGATCTGATACAAACATATTTTTCAACACTTGTCCAACCTTAGGACGAAGACCTACTTCTGACTAGTGCGGATGGTACCACCATGACCCCGTCTCTTGCTTCGTCTCACCTGTCTTCAGTATATAAAACAACTTCTATATGCCCTATACTGTACTTGCTTCAAGATTTATGGACTGAACACATCGACTCCAGGCCGAGGGAACAATTACCTCAAACTCCCTCTATTTTCAACTATCTACTTTGTATTAGATCATTTAGCTTCACTTATGTGGCAAAAACGTTTTCTCAATAAAGATACCCAAGTGTTGCATATGTGTCTAACTTAACTTGTCGGTTCTTGAACCATTCATCTACAATGCCTATACAACCTTAGGTTGCATAGAGGGGCTCTGTGGTTCCCACAGCTATCAACCAGACCCAAGCTCCTTCTCCCAATTTGGGGGAATTCGAGCGTCCCACAAACCACCCAGTGGTGACAGCAGGTGATAATGAGTACTCCATCCCCGTTAGTAATTCCTTCAATGCCTTAAAACCCCTCAACATAGCCTTACAATTCTTCAGATCCCTACCACCGCCTAACATCCTCATAAACCACTCCAATCCTACCCCACCCTGACCCCTGGCTTCAAAAATACTGTGTTTAACATACAGGCTCCTTACTCTTGCTCAAGAGAAATTAGTCCCAATCTCCTAATTGAGGGGCCAACGTCACCACATCACATTTTAGCCACTCACAGCACAAATCCTATATGAACTCTTAGAATCTTACTTGTAAACAAAGCACATCACACTGCAACAACTTCCGGTAGACAGCTGCCACAGGCCATACCTTGCTGTAGAGCAGTACATTTGCAATCACCGTCTGCTGTTGCAGCATGAGTAACTGTGACCGCAACCCCCCAAGCATCCCAGGACACCTCCAAAACCCTCTTTGAATTAGCCTGATAAAACAAATTGGGCAGCAGGTTACTTTTAGGGGAATAAACCCTGTAAGCCCCCAGAGCTTGGTTGGGGAGAGACTTGAGGGAGCCTCCCTAATTAAAAAAGAATCGTAGATGTAACCTAACCTTCTATTCCAACCCCAGCAGAAATATTTGTCTAACTTATTGTTATACCCCCAAGTTTTTGTTTTATCCCCTTTTTACTCATGTGAAATTTGTTTGTTCACCTTATTGTATTACTACTACTACAAATACTACTACACTTATATCACTACTTTTCTACCACCACTAGATTACACCATTGAGAGTATATATTTTCCCTTTTGGTCCAGTATCGTTGAACGGCTTGAAAAAGCCCGGGAGAGCAAACTTTCCACAAAAAAATGTCACATTATTTGATTTGTTCCACTTAACATATTTGGAAACCCAAAATTTTATTACATATTGCTTTATGCACCTTATACCCCCAACTCCTCCGCCCTACCCACCAACACTTTTTATCATCCCATACCCTACAATGCCAGTCCTCCCCCAGAGGCAACCCCAAACATTTCCCCAAACACTCTATAAAAGGGGTCTTTTTAAACAGACAAACTGAACGGGTAAAGGACCCCGCCAAAACCTTGGTCCATCCTTTTTCACCCACACTCCCATTAACCCGCACACACGCCCCCCCTATATAAAATCGGCCCAGTCCACTATTTCTGACCAAAACCCTGCCAATGCATGATACTCCACAATGCCCCCCTCTCCATGCTATCGTAAGCAGCCCCCACTCTATGGCTTAAACCCCCAACCCACCCACTCATTGCTCAAGGGAACCAAATTCGCCATGTCCCTCAAACATTGTCCTACCTGGTATACCAAATTGTCCCCCCCCAAATTTTTCTATCAATTACCCTTTAATTTATTCCCAAAAAATTTGGGGAAAAAAATTTTAATCCCCCAAAAAAATGAGAGGGTCTATAATCCTGCACCTTACGTTTCCCTGTTCCCTTTTGGGACCAGATACCCAGAGCAGTGCCTGCAGCTCACCCATGACCCCCCCATTTTCATATCATTAAACAGGTCACCAAAAAATCCCTTCATTACTCCGAGTTTTTACATAAAGTCACTGGGTCAATCTAGACCCGGCAAATTCCTCTCCTGCTTTCCCGCCAATGCCTCCCATACCTCTAAATGTTTCCATTTAATAATTCTCTATCACACGTTTCCAAAAGACAGGCAACACCCACCCATGACTCTTTAAAGCCTCCCCTTGAATACCCCTACTTTTCATGTGCCCAGATACCTGCACCACATACCCACTCATACCTTCCGTCATAAACCCGTTCCCCCCCATGTACATAGCCCCTTTAAACCTTTTTCCACAGTCAACCCCATCACTCCGTTGCACCGCCCCCTTTTTCCCCCCAAGGGCACAAGCCAATGGCCTACCCACAAAACCTCCCCAAACCCCCACCATGGGCACAATCGAAACGATCTTTTGCATCTGCCTTAGCTGTTCTTTCACCCCCACAACCTCCAGGGGATAGCCCGCAACATCCCTTCTTCCCATTACAATCCCTTAACTCCCCCCCAGGTACCCTATCAAACCATAAGCCAGTTGATTTTCCATGCCCCCCTACACACATAAATCTCCTTGTTTTTTCCCCTTCGCTCCGAGTCCCCCATTGAATGACATCCCCCCCCTGCCCCCTTCCCCACAAAGGGGACCACCAGTTAGCAAACAACCCCCCCCTCCTCACTCTTCAATATCCATACATTCAACTTTAAAATTCTCAAAACGTTGAGGCAGACCTCCCATTCCACCTCCACCGTCCCCCCTAGATATAAAAAGAAAACATAAAAAAAACCCTACCTTCCTAACAGTCCCCGCCCTTGTTACATAAACCCACTAGCCTGGCAGCGATTCCCCCACAAAAGGCCCACCCCCTCCCCTCATCTTCTACACCCCGGTCCCATTTCCCCCCAGCAGATCCCCAACACCAAAGAACAAAACCTGCACCCCGCTATACACTCGCTCTTAAGACAATTCCAATCCCCCCAAAAACCCCCCCGACATGATCTCAAATGATATAAAACCCTTTTAAAAACAAATTAGTCTTAATGCCTGCACCCCCTTCCGCCAGCCCAAACACGCAAAAACACATAACCCCCCAAAACCCCGTCCACCCTTATCACCCTCCCATTTTTCCCCCTCCCCCCTATGCTTAACCATGAAGGGGCAAACCCCCCAATCAAGATCACTACACCCCCTTTAGTATTCGTGAAGGGCTGTGAATACCTCATAACCTTCAATACACAAAGGACACTCCAGGGAAAATTATGTTCTTGCACCATTGCTACCTAACCCCATTACATCAATAAACCCAAACCAGCCACGCCCCTTTCACCCCCTTAACCGTTAATATTGATCGTTAAACACTTGGGAAAGGGGTTTACCTTTCGACCCTGAACAGGTTTATCTAACACCATCCAGGGCCCCCTTTTTAGTTGGGGCCGCTGGGAACACTCTTTCCTTTAGAACTTCCTGTTCCACTTGCCGACATCTCTGCCCCATCTTCTTTCCTGAGCCCTGCCCATGTAAGAACGTCCTCTGAATCAGAAGGAGCCCGCACGCTTGCGGGTTTTCCCCTCCACCTGCATTGCCTCATCCAGACCGCACCCGGTGGATCTCCACCTCTATTATCGGGGTTTGCATGTTTCCCCCCACCTCGCCGAAGCTCAACACGATGGACAGCATCCACCACCCTGCAGGGAGGAAAAATCGAGGCTCGACCGCCCCTTACCTGACTCCCAAAAGGTCTCTCAACACTACATTGATGGATTTCTCCAGCTCTCCACCTTCCATACCCAAGACATCTACATATCCAAGGTTAGAGTCAGACAGTCCCTGCCAGTCCCACCAACCCGCTAACCTCTACAACACCAGAGGCACACTGCTCACTTCCCACCTCTGTGGGAAGGATCTCTCCTCTCGCCTTAAGTAGCCCCTTCATCACCCTAAAGGCAGGACCCCGCCCCTGCGCCATTTGCATTGAGCCGCAACATGCTCACATGCACCACAAAGGCGACAGGTGTGCCTATGACAGTGTATGACACAAAAACGTAAGTTCTTAAGTCTGCCAATACCACTAGGAGGATATTGGGGACCGAAGGGTCATCTTAAGTGTGGAGGACCCTTCAGGCAATCCAGCATAAACTCCCTCATTCCACTGCAACCCTCGCCATATGTAGTCCCATATGCCTCAAAAGAAAGGCAGCACGTAGATCTTCCTCATCTGCTTCAAACGGTACATTCCTGACCTTTACCGGAATAGAAGCGGAGACGTCATATAAGATACATCCACAGCACAGTTGACAGCTAGACGCACTTTGGTACTTTTCCACCAGGCTTTCATACACACTGGCCAAGCATAGCTTCACAAACATACGTGTAGCTCCATTCAGTGCCACTCCATAAAAATCTGTGTTGTTTATGTGGTATGTATCCTGTAGAATGGCAGGTAGTGCAAGAGCTGTATGCATACTGTGTTCATTCGCCTTCTGCCAGCCTACGCCATGTTTGGAAACCAACCGTCAATCCCAGACAGAGGAGAGAAAGGTGCAACCGCTCACTCCAAGGCTGAGCGATGAATGTCATTAGTTTATATTCTGCCATGAGATGGCAGGGGGTATCGGGTGGGGGCAGAGTGAGTGACGGTTTGTGACTGTTATGGGTGACGATCCATCAACATATAACCTATATCTCCGATGACCTTCAATAATATTTTACATGTTATAAACCATGTTGATAACATTTTAGGTTGCAGGGTGGGGGTCTTTGGGGGGGGTAATTTTAACCCTACCCCTTTTGTGGTGGTGGTGGTGTGATTAGGGAGGGTTGGCTTGTTTTTGTTTGAGCCTGTTTTGTGTCTCTTTTTTATATTTATTATATGCTGTACTGACCTGTTTTAGATAAAAAAATTACAACAACATCAATGTAGCATTAGAAGTGGACAAGATTCTAATGCTCTGTTTATTCACGCGAGAGATTTTAACCATCCAATTATTTCAAAGCCCAAAAAAGTTACATCAGGCAGGTCCATGGTAGAGAAAATATAAAGAATCAAGTTTCATAAAAAATATTTTGAAATAAATATGAATATTGTTTATGATTATAAATTGATTCATTTAATAAAATTTGGGAAGAATTTAAGACACATTTTTTTATATATTATTTAAAACGTCAATATACATGAGTAGGTATATATATTAATATGTAACAAGAAATCAACATTGTCCCAACACAATCTACAGAATACTACATCATACTTTATTACATTATCATTATAATCAATAAGAAACTCTAAATACATAATTCATAATAGCACAACCTAACACAACCTACTCACTGACGCTAACTACAGTTCTACACAAGTACAAAGGGTTACATAATATATAATATAATGGTACAATCACAGTATTGCTGACACTCCTACCCCCCACACAAGTGGAAACTGTCCACTTTCACGTAACTATACACAAACAAAACTCATCTGCCTAATTAAACATAGTATAATTGAACTTATCATGGTAAACATCAGTAACACAATTTATAAATAACAAACCCAGGCAGCCTACAACACTGTATTTACAAGTAATACCTAAACATATCACTACTTGATAATAGTTAATACCTCACTTTAGTGATAATGGTACATTGTTCATTTATAATTTTTTACACGTATATATTATTTAAAACTTCTTGTACAAAATACATTACTAAATACATCATATAAAGTGGCGCAAAACTAACCTAACACCCCACACTGCTGCTATGTGCTGTCTTCACAAACATTCACCTCTCAACTCTTGAGCGGGAGGTTGTGCTGAGCCTGACCTCTGGTGGCAGCTGGTAGCAATGAAATTTTCTTCAAAATGGAGCAGAGCAGCAGACGCCATGTGAATACAGTGTGTAAAGGGGCTGTATATAACCAAGGCTGCGGTATGTTGCCCATCCTTTGTGATGCTTATGGAATCAGCAATGAAGATTTGTATGGTATAGCGCTGAACGGAGCAGCAAAGATATTTGTAAAGTTTGCAACAGCAGGCGCCTATGAGAAGATGGTGGACTGGTACCAGAATGAATGCATGACAATCAACCCGGGATTGGAGTATGAATGAAGGACTTTTCAAAATATTATACATGGATAAAGATAAGGAACGTACCATATGCTGGATTACCTGAGGGTACTTTTACCCTGTAGATGACGCTATGGAGACCTATACCATCCTATGTGGTAATGGACGACTTTCAACACAAGTGTACTAACCTATGCAGGACAGCGCATACATGTAGGATGTGGGCTGATACGAGCATGTGGCAGGACAGTGCCACAAAAGAAAAGAGCCCTCTCCCAGGAGGAAGAGGGGAGGGAGAGGACAGTGTGGTGAGAAGTGAACCTACCGAACTGAGTGGGGACCTAAAAAGCAGGTGGAGTGAAGGTTGATGTGACCCACGACATGTGTTTAACCACTGATGTATCTCAAGTGATGGAGATATTGAGAACATAGGAAAATAAGACAGGGTTGTTGAAATAGATATTGGCTGAGTCCCAACAGGAGATGTTGAGTGAGCTTGTTGATAGTCCTAGGGGATGACCCAACAGGATGTTGGGGAGAATGAATAAAACAGAATGGAGGGAAGTGGGAGGTGTTGAGGGCAAAAGTACTCAGCAAACAAATTGATGGTGCAGAAGGTGGGGGTAGATGTCCACAGAGAGGAGACCCTGAAATTATGGATGTGGCAGGGGAATCAAGAAAGAGGTTAGTGGGGCATTGGACAGTGATGAAATCCTGACACCGGTGCTGAGAACGTGCAAAAAAAAAAAAAGATATTGCCACCCAGCTCTGATTGTGGAGGGTGTGCGGTGCGCTGGCCTGACCCCTGGTGGATCTTGGACAGCACTTTGGTTTCACCAACATGGCGGCAGCTGGGAGGAGACTGTTGAACACAGTTTGTGTGGACCTGTTACAGGAGTTATCAACCCTGCCACGGCCGGAACAGTATTGGCCACGATCCTACGAGATATTTATGGACTTGATACTACGGATTTGTATGGAGTGGCACTGAACGGGACGAATAGAGTGTTTGTGAAACTTCAAACGGCAGAGGTGTATGAAAGTGGTGGATAAGCATCAAGATAGAGTGTACACCGTGCACACAGGACTACAGGTACGCTTAAAAGACGTCTCAAGGACATACACTTGCTCCGATTGAGGAATGTCCCGTTTGAGGCCATGGGTGACATCAGAGCAGTGGGCATACGGCATCCATGCTGCTACTCCTGGCAAGTGGAGGAAGGACCGCTGATGGGGATCTTTGAGGGTCTTCGCATTGAAGATGACCTTGCGACATCCCATACCGTCGTACGTCGTATTGCCAGATTTCAGGACGCAGATATACGTCACCTACATGGGGCAACGCAGGACTTGTCATCTGTGCGGGGCATATCAGCATGTAGCGGCCGACTGCTTGAAGAGGTCGGGCCCAAGAATGAACGGGGGACATCGTGGAACGAACGTGACAGTGCAGAGAAATGTGCAGAGGGAAGAGGAACAGTGGAGAAACAACCAAAGTTGTGGAGCGAGATAGAGAGTGCAGAGGTGGTGTGTCAGACGATATCACAGGAAACGGGGCCATCAGTGGTTGAAGGTGGCAACCAGGAGAGTGCTGTGGAGGAAGTGGTTTTGGAGCAGGTATTAAGGAACATTATGGACGAACCTCTACCGGTGTTAAGTGTAGAAGCCACTGGGGGTATGGAAGATCAATGGATATGGTGGAGGGCATAGTGAATGCCAGTATCAATGACCAAACATTAGTGTTGGAGACAGTGAGGCGGAGGTACATCAGATTGATAGTGCAAGTGGTGTGAAGTTGTGCAGGGGACCCGCAAGAGGTCTGGCACACTGTCTGATTGTGATGACATGTTGATCCCGGCCCAGAGGATTTGCAAGAAACCTCTGGTGGAAGTTGCTAAGAAAGACTTGGGATTGGTGCAAGATCAGGGAATTAATAAGGGTGGGAAGAAGGAGGGTAAATTGCAGAGTAAAGGAAATCTGGGTCGCAACTTCCACGAGCCGAAGGGCAAACCTTTGTCTATAATTTCAAGTGTTTAACGTTAAATGTAAATGGGTTGAGAGCAGATATTAAAAGAGCTTGGGAGAGTGTATGTTGAGACGGTATGGTGTGACTGTGGGTTTTGCAGAGCATAATTATAGGTGGTAGAGATTTGGTATTGATGGTTATAAGGTATTTGCCAGTTCATCAAGTAGATTAAAGGGTGGGGTGGCGGTAGTGGTAGCAGTGTCAAGCCCATTCAAGCCTTTGCGATGGGAGGAGAGTGGGGGCAGACTGGTGAGGGTGGAGGGCGAATGGGGGTGAAGGTATGCTTTTGGGAGTGTATATGCCGGCAGAGTCTTCCAGACAGGTGAAGGTGGATTTTGTGAGGAGCATATGATTTATGCATGTAGGGATTTGCCTAGCGTAACCATAGTTGGGAGATTTTAATTGTGTCATCAGGAAAGGGATGTAGAGCCACGGGAGGGGTGTGTTTTGCAGGCTCTGAGGACTTACTTAGGTGTGTAGGTTTGAAGGAGTTATTGGGGTAGGGGGCGGAGAACATACTTTTGTTAGAAGAAAGTATGGGGCTAGGCTAGATAGAATTTATGTAACAGGAGTGTGGTTGTGGGTGCGGTTAAATATTTAGATGTGGGTTTTACAGATCATCGGGGAGTGTTGGTGGAGGTGGAATGGTCGGGTGTGGTACGGTGGGGTAAGGGGTATTGGAAATTAAATGTTCAGCTTTTGAGTGGTGAGGTAGACGTGTGGAATTTAGTGATTGGTGGGGAGGGTTGTGGAGGAGGTTGCAGGGGGCTCTGGTGGATTACTGGGTGGAGGTGGGTAAGAGGGGCATTAAAGCATACTATCAGAGATTGGGCAAAGAAGAGGTAGGATGGCATTATGGCATGCAAAACTACTTGGAGGGATTATTGACGGACTGTTACTTAAGAGGAGGTCACAGACTAACTGAGGAAATACGGACATTGAAGGAAAGGTTGCGGTTGCTGCAGAATGAGAGTTTTGGGGCATGCAGGATGAAAGCAGGCTTGGATGACGTGTTATGGGGAGATAAACCCTCCAAATATGTATTGGGTAAGTGTAGGAACCGAAAGGATAGGATGACAGTGGAGTGCTTGGAGGTGGATGAAGAATTGGAGAATTATGATGAAGGAATGCGGATTTGTACCACAGAGGCTATGAACGTGATGTGGATAAGTGGTTTGCCAAGCATATGTGTCGCAAAGGGGTGAGTGTGATGAACAAGGATTTAATATTAGGGGAATCGTGGAGAGGTTGGGACGAAGTGAGCGGAAGGAGTTGGAGGGATGATCAGTGTAGGGGAGTGTGGAGGCGGTGAATGGGTTAAGTAGAGGAAAGGCCCCTGGAATAGATGGTATAGCAACGAGTTTTATAAGGAAAATTGGAACATCATGAGGGACTGTTTGGTTGGTGTGATGAATGGATGAAAGAGGACGGGGTGATGGGTAGGGAGATGGATTGGGAGTGGTGGTTCTAGTACTGGAAGGGGAAGGTAGGAGATACTTTGAGGAATTACAGACCTTTGGTACTAATGAATTCTGATTATAAAATATTTGCAAAGATTCTAGGTAACAGATTAAAAGGGTGTTGGGGAGGGTGATTGAGGTAGGACAGGGGGATTCCAGATAGGGTAGTGGTGGCGGGTCATGAGTACATTAAGGATTTCATTGAAAGTGTGGAAGGGGAGGGGTACTGGCATTAGATTGGCAGGGGCGTATGATAGTGTAGAGCGCGAGAGCATGTACGAAATCATGGAGCGACAGGGGTTCGGTGTGGAAGTGATGAGTTGGATCAGAGCTTATATGAAGGGCATGTGTTAGGGTACAAGTCAACGGTAGATTGGGTGGGGTGGTGCAGATGGAACGGGGTTTGCGGCAGGGATGTCCTCTGTCGCAAATTCTGTTTGCATGTGTTCAGGATCCGTTTTACAGATTAGTGGGGAGGGGGTGGTGGTGAGGGGATCATGAATATTGTGGGGTATGTGGACGACACTACGGTGCTGGTATGGCAGGAGAAGGGCTGGGGCATGTAGGGAACAGTATAGGCACATTTTGTAAGGCAACTGGAATGAAGGTGAACGGGCAAAATCATTGCTGTTGGAGGTGGGTAATTGGATGGGAAGGGGTGGGTAGAAGATATGGTTGGAATGTGACTGACACAGTGAAAATATGTGGAATAGTGTTCACGGGGAATCGGGATGTGACGAGAGAGGTAAATTGGGAATGTAGTGCAACGGGCAATGGAGCGTATAAATGGTTGGCGTGCGGGTGAGCTCACGTTGAGGCAGAGGGTCATTGCGGTAAACACAATGATTTACAGTAGGATTTGGTTTGTAGCTAATATTTATCCTTTATTGAGGTGGGATGTGGAAGGGCTGGAGCGTAAAGTATTTAAGTTCATATGGGCTAATGGTAGACATTGGTTACGGAAGGATATAGTTAGGAAGGACATATTATTGGGGTTGGGTCTGATTTGGCTGAGAAGAGGTTGATGTGCATGTATGTGAAACGTTGTGTGTTGAGGAGGGGGATGGAGGGACCGGGTTGGAAGGAGTGTTGAGAGATTTGGGTGAATGGTGGGAGGGAGGATCTGGTACAGTGCAGGATTGGCTGCGCAATATGATGGTCATAAAGGAACCGCAAAATTTAAAAGTAGCTGTCTTATGAGGTTAGGAGGTGGGGTGGGGTGCTGGAGGAGGCTATATATCCAGTTTATGACTGGAAAGGAATTTGGGGGTTCCGGGAATTACGTTTATCGGGAAGGATCGTGAGCTGATGTATAGGTTTCTACATGGGGCAGTTGCAGCAAGGGAGATTTTATTTTGAATGGGTGTGTGAAAGATGGGGGTTGTGAGAGGTGTGGCAAGCCGGAGACCGTCTTGCATGCCATATTTTGTGAAGCCTTGGAAGGGGTAAGGTGGTGGATGGGATGGGTTTTGAGGAAATTGGGGGAGGGGAGTACCTTTGTTAAGGCAATTTTCTTGATTTGGGGGTGTCATAGGACAAAAAGGGTTTAATGTACTGCATGGTGGATTTGGTTTGTGTGTCTTGGAAATTGAGAGAGGGCGATTCGGGAAAGAATAAAGGCGGTGGCGGCTCATATATCGAACCAAGTGTCGGAATCGTTTGCTATATGGGAAGGGTTGGGATTCTGTATTTTCGGAGGATTACAGATCATTAAGTGTCAAGGGGCTATTGAGAGGTTTGGAGGATTTGAGTGGGCTTGACCTGTAGGGTTGGGGAATAGGGAAAGGGATGTGTTTGTTTTTAGGAGATAGGGACGGTGATTGGGGAGGGGGAGGAAGACGGGGGGTATTATTTTCTTTGGGTGACGGTTGACATTCTATGTTGTGACAAGTGACGTTGGGGTTTTGGGTAGTGGATGAGATGAATGAAGGGTGGAATGGATGTTGGTGAGGTTGGTAAGGTGGGGAGTCAGGGTTGTACATGGGTTTGGCTGGTCCTCTGAAGCCGGGGAGGGAGGGGAGGTGTGTTTGGGTGGTAACTGGTGTGAATGTGTTGGGGGTTGGTTTGTACTTACCAGTAGATGGTAAGGGTAACTGAAACATGTTGTGGTTACTGTGAATTTCGATTTGTAATTTACTTTTGTATATACTCTGTGGCAGGTTGATTGCATTCTGATAGGACATCAGGTATGCACCACACTTGTTGTAGGTTATGAATTTACACATGTATAAGTGTAATTAGTATTAATACAACATATAAAGTTAAAAGTAATAGATGCTAATTGTGTTTGTATTCATTTATACATAATTGTGTGTATAGAGGTTTGTTGTGGCAATGAAAGCAAAAATTTGTGGTTAGGTGTGAAGTTATTAGGATACTTTTGTTAAATGTAACCTCATGCACATAGAGCTTACAGTTTATAAGGTTAATGGAAATTGTTAGGTGGAGAGGGGGGTCTCTTATTGGGATTTGTGGCATAGGTAGGATGCATGTCTTTAATGATTTGTAAGGACGATTCATATCTGTTTATGGTAAAAATATTACTAGGAATTATATCGGTGTCGGGTCTCGGCACTGGGTGTACCTTTTGTTGTATGTTAATTTTATCACCTTGCACAAAGTTTGTATTGAGCTGTTGTTTGTGACATAGCATTTATTTCCATTGATGTTGGAAAGGTTACTCACTGTTAATGTTCTTTGCGTTTATACACATTTGATTGTTTTGAGTTTGTATATGTATTACATGTACCGAAAAACTAATAAAATGTAAAAAAAAAAAAAAGCTTGGGTAGATGTGGCACGTAGGGGTCAGAGGGGTGAAGGGGACGGGTATGGGGAAAGTGGGTGCAGTGCAAGGTACAGTGCCTGGACAACAGAAAAGTAATGAACAGAAGAATCAGAGATCTAATGGAAAGCCCCTGTTAAAATTTTTAAGTGTTTAAATACTAATGTAAATGGCCTTAGGGCTGATGTTAAAAAACAATGGGTAGAGGAGATGTTGAAACGATATGGTACGGAAGTTGTAATTTTTTTTTTATTTAAAAGAAATGTAATACAATATAAGAGCAATACAATAATAAACAAAAAACATTAACAATTCAACTCCTTGAGGCAACA
This sequence comes from Cherax destructor, assembly GCA_009830355.1. Classification (NCBI taxonomy): domain Eukaryota; kingdom Metazoa; phylum Arthropoda; class Malacostraca; order Decapoda; family Parastacidae; genus Cherax; species Cherax destructor. The sequence continues at coordinate 15,942 of WNWK01020758.1, read as the reverse complement.
TTCATTTATGACAAAAATAACATTGAGAAGTGAAAGGAACACATCTCACAAAAACATTGCATGGATAGAAAAAAATTCCGTACATTGTACGCAAAGACATAATATTTTATGTAGAAGAAAACGAAAACAAAAAAACAATATAATAATACAAAAGTACATTTAAAATTCCAAACAGTGAGCTTACATACACCTGCTGTTGAGGAAAAACATTTATTTACTACAACAAGAACATAAATAATGAAATAACCTATCCCGAAGGTACATTACACGGGAGGAAATTTGCCTCATACACTAAACGTGAGAGCAGAATAAACATACACAATAAGGCAAAGGAAAAACAAGTCAGAACACAAAGTACCCTAACCTATCAGCCTCCAGACAGTGTAACAGCAAAATGAATTAAATATTTTGGAAGCCACGGATGGCAGCAAAAATTTTATGAATTGCTGATTCACCTATGCTCTCAAAAAGATGCCTGACCTCAAACGTGTATATACAGGTTTAAGAAAAAAACATACTGAAAATATGGTACAAAACATACTCCTGTATACAACAACTCACTCGCATTCTGCAGATTAAACAACATACCTCATAACCTATCACAAAGGACCCTACAAGGGTTACATACATCAAGATGATTAATCTCTCTATACATAAGGAGACAAACACAAAAATAAACACATACAAGAACTATGACATCCTAAGTACTTCGAGGAAAAAACATGGCTTATATTCATGAAAGTTTAAAGCATATACTATAGTTACATCTCTGACTGACACATACCTAAGTAATAACAAGTATGAGAAAAAAAGTTTCTTACACAAGTAGCCATGCTTATGTTACAAGGTTCCAATATGTAAACACCATTCACCCAAGAGCAAACTCCGACAGGTTAGGAAGAAAGCCACAGTTCCAGTCTCCCCTTATAACTGTGATCATGGGCAAACCCCTCAAATGGTACACCAATACATCCCTCACGAAATTTTCCTTAGAATACCTACTATGATCCGCCAGCATATATACACTTATAAGACATACGTGCACATCCCCCCAACCCCATCCACCCTCACCACCCTACCCTCTTCCCCTGATTCCCACTCTAATAACTTAAAAGGGCTGGCCTCCTTCATGACCACCACAGCATCTCCCTTAAATTTCCATGAACTTCCTGCATACACTGGGTACCCATTTAAAATTCAACTCTCTTGCACACCTAAAGTTATGTTCCTTCACAAAACAAACATCCACTTGAAAACGTCTCATAGTCACCTCTAGCCATCATCTCTTCACCTCGGCCCACAGGCCATTAACATTGATAGTGAGACTTGAAAGTTACATGGGGGGCTTTCCTCGAAACCACTGGATCTTCTGCACCCCTCTACCTCTCTCCTTTACCCCTTTTCCACTCTTAGGTCCTTCTCTTCCCGGTATCCCACCCTTTCCCCTATGGGAAACGTCCATCCATGGCTTCTTACAAACTCTTTGTGCAGGCGTGAGCATATCATCAGACACACCCACTGGCCTCTTGCCTGAATCACCAGTAAGCTCCATATCCACATTATCATCAATCCTGTGTACCAGGGAACCCCACAGATCCCTCCTGACCCTCACCAGTCCCCAAGGGGGATGCTTTCCCAGGCGTGTCAAGCAACTCCCTGAGGGCGTTTTGCAAACTCCCAGGCAGATCATCCTGCAAATCCCCCAACTCCCCAGGGGCCACCTCACTACCATGCCAGTTCTCACCCGGGCCCTCAGGCAGGGTCACACACTGCACACCCTTCTCGTCCACTATGTCACTCCATCTATCACTTTTTTCCACACGAGGAGGCACCGGTACCACACTCTCCACTTTGTCAGCCACCATCTTCTCCAGTCGGCCTTCCTCTCACCGGTCCATCCTCCTCCCACAAGGAGCAGCAGCATGGTCATATGCCCCACATATCCTGCAGGTCCTCCTCTGACCTGACCTCTGCCTATGCAAAGTCATTTTGAGGGTATAAGAGCCACTGTAGCAAATTTGATGAAGATGCAAGTCGCTCCATTGAGTGCAATACCGTGCAACTCCTCATTACTAATGCCATACACATCTCTCAGAATCGCAGGCAACAAAACAGTTGCATTTTCTGGATATACTGCTCCCTGCAAAACCTCAACACACCATGTTGATCCTCCTCCGTCCACCAGATGCCATGTTGCTGAAAATCAGTAACTCTCTCGATCGCCACCAGGAGGCAGAAACAGGAGAACCACTCAGCATGAGGGCCAGGTGGTGAATGGGAAATTGTAATTATGCAAGAGCATAATTATAGGTGTGGTAGCGAATTGATGATGAATGGATATAAAGTGTGGTGTGGCGGTGATGATCAGGGAGACCAGCACGTTTAAGTTGTTGGTATGGGAGGAGGGGGGAAGGGGGGTGGTAATGGTTTATGGGGAGTGGGGTGGGGTAAGGGTATGTTTTATGGGGGTATATATGCCAGCGGAAAGTAATACAAGGACAAAGGAAACTTTTGTAAAAGAAGTTATTATATCATATGAGTGGGCTGCCAGATATTACCATCATAGGTGGGGACTGGAAATGTGTGATTAGAAGGAAGGATGTAGAACCGAGAGGTGCTGGGTGTGTTTTAGGAGTTTTGAGGAATGCATTGGGGAAGTGGGTGTACTGGATGTGGTGAGAAGGGACGGGTGGATTGTGTAACATACTTTTGTTTGACGCAGGTATGCGGCGAGATTAGATCGTATTTATGTAACAACTGGGGTAAAGGTGGAAAAAGTACAGACTCTGGATGTGGGATTATGAGATCACAGAGGGGTTTTGGTTGAGGTTGGGTGGGGGGCTCATGAAACGATACGGTAGTTATTGGAAACTTTATGTACGTTTATTATTGGGAGAGGAGTGGAGGGATAGATTTGCGGAGTGGTGGATGGATTTATGGGGGAAGGGGAAAAAAGTAGGAAATATTATACAGTGGTGGGAAAAAAGTGCGAAGCCACCTATTAGGGAATATTATAAAGAAAGGGAAGTTTGGGTTTCAGAATTATTTGGAGGGACAGTTAAAGATTTTTTACGAGGGAGGGGGGGTGGCATATCCAGTGGACGAGATAGTGTCTATCAAAAGTAGGTTGAGGGATCTTTAAAACGATGGGTTTGATGGAGTTAGGGTACGTGAGGGGATTGAAGATGTGCTATGGGGAGACAGGCCATTGGCATATGTTTTGAAGATGTTTAAGAAAAGGCAAAGGGCAATGAATATGAGCTGTTTAGAGGTGCATGAAGGAATGGAAGTGTTTGTTGAAGGGCAGAAGTTAGAAACGATGGAGGGAATGAGTAGTTATGTAGATAAGTGGTTTAGTAGATACATGAGGCAGGGGATCAGAAGGGTGTGGAGGGACAGATACTGGAGGAGGGGATACTGCAAGTGTTAGGAAAGGAGGATAGGGAGGATTTGAAGGGAATTATTAGTGAAGAGGAAGTGTGGATGGCAGTGCAGAGTATGAGTAAAGGAAAGGCACCGGGAATGGACTGGCTTCCAAATGATTTTTACGTAAGGAATTTGATGGTATTGAAAGAATGTCTGGGGATACTTTTTAATTTAAAGAAAGTTCTAGGGAAGATGGGGGAGATGCAGTGCATGAGGGTAGTGGTATTAGTACTGAAGGGGAATACAAGGGGAAACATACAGGATTATAGGGCCTTATCATTAAAAAGAGGGTTATAGGGAGAGTCATTGATGAGGGACAACATAGAATACTGGGACATAACATGTATAGAGGACATGGAAGGATTAGGGGGTTTATAGAGGAACGAAGGGGAGGGAGTGTGCTGGCTTTGGATTGGAAAGAGGCATAGGATAGCTTAGAGAGGGAAATATTATGGAAGATAATGAATAGGCAGAAGTTTGGGGAAGAGACGATAGGGTGGGTGGAGACGTTGTAAAGGGATGCGGGCATGAGAGGGCAAATAAATGGAAGAGTGGGAGAATTAGTGAGTATGGAAAGGGGATTGAGGCAGGGGTGCCCTTTGTCACACATATTGTTTGCCTGTCTCCAGAATCCATTTTATCGTTTGATTTCTGAGGGTGTGGACGAGGTAGGAGAGAGGACAAGAAGCTCAATGGATATTGTGGGATGTGTAGATGACACAACTATCTTGGTTGGGGGGGAGGAGGGGCTGAGGAATGTTGGTTGGTTTATTCATATCTTTGGGGAGGCAACAGAAATGAGGGTAAATGCACATAAATCCAAATTGTTAGTAGTAGGAACATGGGTCGGGGGTGTTGTGGGGGCACAGAATGGGTGGTCTGTTGTCGGTCAGTTGAAAATATGTGGGGTGGTGTATATGGACAATGCACAGGAGGCTAGGAAGGTAAATTCTGAAAGGGTGGGGGGTGTGGTTCGTAGGATGGGAGGATGGAGACCAGGATGCATAACGATGCAGCAGAGGGTTATTGTGGTAAATGTGCTTGTTTGTTGTCCAAACACTTACACATGCAAATAAAATAGATACGATACAAATAGACAGATCACCACTTCAGGGAAGCTATTAGTAGAATATACAGTAAAACAACTAACAAAATCAATCATGAAATCCTGTGTAATATGCAACCAAACAAACAAACGTTCCACTGGATGGATTACATGCAACTTCTGTGGTAAATGGAGCCACACCCCTTGTGCTAGCATTCAGGAATCAACTACACGAGATATTAAACCAGGGAAGCGTTTTTGGGTATGCCCAAATGAGACCGAACTGTGGAATAAAATCACATTGATGTTAAAAGATGACAATATCAAATCGGCCTTCATAAGAAACATGACAGCACTCTATAATATTTGGGAAAGTAAAAAAATCTGGGCCAGATGATGCTATCGCCCTTGGTACAGATGGTGCCCTGGTAGACAGTAACTGTAAGAATGGAGAAATGATGGTGACCTGAAGGGGAACAGGAGCTCCAGTTGGGAAACAGTTGTAGACAAGTTCACACAAAAACCAATGTTACAGGGGGATGCCCCTTGAAATAATGAAGATAAATTACAAGAAACTGATGAAGGCTCCATTGTTAGCACTAGTGCCGAAGATAGAAACAAGACAGGAACACACCCAACAATAGGGAAACACAATCACAAAAAAAGGGTAAACTGAAACCAGGCCTGTGTGAGTATTATGCAATTGGTATCTGCAGGCATGGAATATCTGGGAAATCAGATGGGACATGCAATTATGATAACCCCAGAAAATGCCGTGCCCATATGAAAACAGGAAAATGCAACCTCCCATCCTGTAAGCTTTTCCACCCTGAAATGTGCCACTCATCAGTTCGGGAAAGACAGTGCTATAACTTATATTGCCATGCATACCACCTAAAGGGTACAAGATGGCACAGAACATCCAGACCATGGCAAAACCTGGGTAGCCACAGCCACTCTGGAGAGAGAGGTTTTTTAGTGCCAGGAAGGAAAAAAGCTGGCAGGAAATGACAGAAATCGTACACCAACTGCAATCACTTCTGGAGTGGAATTACAGTCAATGGCCTCCACTCCAACACAACAGATATTAGTGCCAGGAAAAAAAGACCCCCCCAATACCACCAATCCAACGACATTCATCTTTCTAAATATACAGGGTCTAAAGCCAGCAACAAACAACAAGATACCTTACATCCGTGGACTGCTTACAGAGTCAAATTATATATTTGCGGCTTTCACAGAGACCCACATAAGAGATCACTTGGACAATGAAAAATGGATCCCGGGGTACAACCTATACAGATGTGACAGAGTGAACAGGCAAAATGGGGGGGTTGGTCTGTATATGACAGTCACTTATTACCTGGAGTTTACCTGGGGAGAATTCCAGAGGTCAACGCCCCTACTGCCCGGTCTGTGACCAGGCCTCATGTTGGATCAGAGCCTGATCAACCAGGCTGTTACTGCTGGCCGCACACAGTCCAACGTACGAACCACAGCCTGGCTGGTCAGGCACCGACTTTAGGTGCCTGTCCAGTGCCTGCTTGAAAACAGGCAGGGATCTATTAGTAATCCCCCTTATGTATGCTGGGAGGCAGTTGAACAGTCTTGGGCCCCTGACACTAATTGTGTTGTCTCTCAACGTGCTAGTGGCACCCCTGCTTTTCATTGGGGGGATGTTATATCGTCTGCCGAGTCTTTTGCTTTCGTAGGGAGTGACATTCGTGTGCAAGTTTGGTACTAATCCCTCTAGGATTTTCCAAGTGTATATAATAATGTATCTCTCCTGCCTGCGTTCCAGGGAGTACAGGTTTAGGAACTTCAAGTGTTCCCAGTAATTGAGGTGGTTTATTGCAGTTATGCGTGCCATGAAGGTTCTCTGTACATTTTCTAGGTCAGCAATTTCACCTGCCTTGAAAGGTGCAGTTAGTGTGCAGCAGTAACAGTGTTATGGTCCTTGAAGGTGAGATCCTCTACCATGAACTACTAAATGCCTCAAATGATGTAGTTGAAGTATTAGCAATAAAGATCGAGAATAGGTCATCGTAGTTGTATACAAGCCTTTGGATGCAACGTCCCAACAATTCCAGGAACAGCTTCTGAAAATTGACCACTGTCTGGAAAATCTTCCAGCTCCTGCCCCCAACATCTTGCTCCAGGGGGATTTCAACCTAAGGCACCTAAAATGGAGGAGCATTGCAAACAATGTGGTAGCAGAGATAACACCAGGAGGCAGCTCAGATGAAAACTCGCACATACATGAACTTTTAAATCTCTGCACCAAATTCACCCTAAACCAGCAAATAGTAGAGCCTACAAGATTAGAGAATACGCTGGACCTCATCTTCACCAAAAATGATGCTCTGATACGAAATGTCATCATATTAAAAACAATATACTCAGATCACAACATAATAGAGGTCCAGACATGTATGCAGGGAGCCCCAGATCGACAAAATATGAATATGTAAATGACATGATGGACGGGATAGACTCAGAAGTGTCTGTTCGCAGATGTGAAATTAATGAGGAGAATCACATCGGAAGAGGACCAAGCAGGACTTCAAACAGACCTGGACAAGCTTGACATCTGGTCTAGCAACTGGCTTCTCGAATTCAATCCCACCAAATGCAAAGTCATGAAGATCGGAGAAGGGCAAAGAAGACCGCTGACAGAGTACAGGCTAGGCGGATAAAGGCTACAAACCTCGGCAAAGGAGAAAGACCTTGGGGTGAGTATAACGCCAAGCACGTCTCCGGAGGCACACATCAACCAGATAACTGCGGCAGCATATGGGAGACTGGCAAACCTAAGATTAGCGTTCCGTTACCTTAACAAGGAATCGTTCAAGACACTGTACACCGTGTACGTCAGGCTCATACTAGAATATGCAGCACCAGTCTGGAACCCACACTTGGTCAAGCACGTAAAGAAACTAGAGAAAGTGCAAAGGTTTGCGACAAGGTTAGTTCCACAACTCAGGGGTCTGTCCTATGAAGAAAGGTTGAGGGAAATAGGACTAACAACACTGGAGGAAAGAAGGGTCAGAGGAGACATGATAACGACATACAAAATACTGCTGGGAATCGACAAGGTAGACAGTGACAGGATGTTCCAGAGAGGGAACACAGAAACAAGGGAATACAACTGGAAGCTGAAGACTCAGATGAGTCAAAGGGATGTTAGGAAGCATTTCTTCAGCCACAGAGTAGTCAGGAAGTGGAATAGTCTAGAGAAAGATATAGTGGAGGCAGGAACCATACATAGTTTTAAGACAAGGTATGATAACGCTCATGGAGCAGGGAGAGTAGAGACCCAGTAGTGGACAGCGAAGAGGTGGGGCCAGGAGCTGAGTCTCGACCCCTGCAACCACAATTAGGTGAGTACACACCCATAACACTATTCTTCTCCCCTCCCTACCTCCCTCCCCCTCTCCCTCCCTACAACAAACACCCTCCACCACACACACGCACACCCTCACTCCTGAAAATACATAAGCTCTTCTTTCTATGGTAAAAAAAAAAAAAGGTTACCAAAGAGCAGGATAGAGAACCAGGGGACTGGTGGATGAAACTGGGAGGCAGATCTCAAGAAAGGGGAGAAAGAGGGGAATGAAGCTAGAAGAGCTCAGCAAGAAAATGGAGGAGCTGATAGCTGCAGGGAGAAGGAAATGGGAGCTTCAAGCTATAGCAGCAGAAGCTAAGATACAGAGCTTAGAAAGGGAAGTAAAAAATCTGAAGCAGCCTAAATAACCAAAGGACAGTACAGCCATGACAACAGGAACGTCTACATCAGTCACAGACGAATGGACTGTAAGTAGCAAAGGAAATATACAGTGCTAGTCACAGCATTATGCTATGACGAAAATCAAAGGCCAACCATACATGGGGATCTTTTTTCGTCAGTGCATAATGCTAGGTAGCAGTTATTAGCATAACATCACAGCTTACCACCACACTCCACAGTGCTCACGTGGCTACTATGGTGAGAGGAAGTGTTGCACTTTTGTCTCTCATCCACCCCATCTTTTGTGTAGTGTTCCCTTTCGTTTTGGGGTTATACATGTTTAATTATGGGTAAAAGGAAGTCTTTAACACATGAAACTATAACTCAAATCATAGGGCTTCACATAGCTTGGCACCAGACGTAAAGGACGCAGCACCAAGTACTAAAACCTCAGTAAGTGTGCAAATATATTTTATAATCTTTCAATGTATGTGTTTGTTTTTTAGTATGTGTGTGAGGGAGGGGCTGCATAATGCCGACTAGCACTGTACTGTATGCGAAGGCCTTATCAGACCCATGTGGGGAACGGGAAAAGACAAGGAGCACATCAAGAACAAATGAGGCGACTAAAGACAATAAAAAAGCTAAGTTATATGCAGAGGCTTTAACAGACAACTGCAGTGTCCACAAACAGCATAGGACAAAAAGACAGATCACTGAGCACAGGAACATCAGCTAGGGAAGAGATTGATGGAAAGAGCTTCAAAGGCGGAAACTAAATCGTGTCAGGGGATGCAAAGTAAAATACAGTGGAAGGACAAAATGGAGAGGTCAGCTTTTGTCTACGGGCTCCAGTAAGTTGAAGGGGAAACTTATGAAGCAAGAAAGCAGGAGGAGAAAAAGCTATTGAAAGTAACATGAAAACAATAGGAGAGAACAACATGACCCGGTTGACAAATTTTCAGAAAATTGGGTGATTTGGAATTGGGAAAAAAAACCGGATAGTCAAATTGATTTTCAAGGCAGAATCAGCTCGAAACAGGATTCTGCAGGAGAAAGAATGACTAAGGGACAAACCAGAGTACTGAAGAGTGCACCTTGACTGAGACAGAAAACAAGAAGAAAAAAGAAGATACTGAAAGAGAGGGTTCAAAAACGCAGGGAGGAACGAGAGGCAATGACAGATGAGCAGGAGAACCCAGACCCAGGTGGAAGAGCAAACAACCGCCTCCAGAACCAGACACAAGGAATCCAACCATGGCAACCCCAATGCAACCTAGCAATCTAATACAAATGCATTCTTCTAAACAGAACAAACTTCTACGTCTTATCTCAGATAGCCCTTGGTCCAAATTCTCCCTAACCGACTGTGTTACTAATCTGTCTTCTGTCACACTCTGCCAACATGAGCTTGAACTGCTTTGTTTTGGTCTTTCCTTCGCCACTTCACCTGCCCCTCGCGCTGGTATTGACATGATTAGTTATTTTGATTCTTTTCGCCAGTCTCGCTCTCGTAATAATGATCTTCCTGATTTATCCACTTTTCGTGGCGCTCTCCTTCCTGCTCTTGATAGCCTGTTTTCTAAGAACCATCACCTTCCTCGCCGCTATCAACTTGCCCTTTCTTCTCTTGAATCCAATGCTAACATTGTCAACTCTCTTCTGACAAAGGTTATTCGGTAGTTATCCTTGATCTAGAGGATTACCTCCGTAAAGCCGATGTCTTGCTCTCTGACTCACGTACCTACACTCCTCTCGTATTCAACCCTCTTGAGCGCATCAAGAGAACTTTCAACAAGAAACTTAAGACTCTCTCCGACCTCTGTCCTTCTGACTTTAACCTTGTTCAACGTTTTCATGTCATCTGTCCCTCTCTGCCCTATTTCTATGGCCTTCCTAAAACTCACAAACCTGATATTAAATAACAAAAAAGGCACAATACCGTGACTGGAACAATACACACACAACCCGCACATATAAAAAGAGAGGAGCTTACGACGACGTTTCGGCCCGACTTGGACCATTTACAAAGTCACACTAACAAACAGAACAGGTGGAAGGAGTATTTATAGGCAGGCAGACAGGGGGAGGGTACAAGAGAGTAGAGTAAAAATGGAGGTAGTAGTGGAAGTGGTAGTAGAGGTAGTGGAGACAGTCATTCTAGGAAAGGAGCACTACAAAGAAGCTGGCGGACCGCATAGGTTGGGCGAGAACACAGAGGGAGGAAAAGACGAATAAAATAAAGAAGGACAAATACAAGGCAAAAGAAAAGAAAGAAAACCCAAGGAGAAAAAGGAGAAGGGGGAAGAGATGAAAGGGGAAGGAATCAGGTTAAGTCACGGGTGTTCTGAAGTTTGGAGCATTTGACAATGTAATGGGAGAGGAAAGCATCAACAGAGACAAAGCCAGGGCTAAGATTCATACAGGGAAAGTTGTGTATAAGGGAGGATTCAACCAGACGGCGACTGTGAAAGTTGGACGTAGGGTAGACAGTTTTAGCAGAAGACCAATCAATAGGATGACTGTGATCTCTGACATGACAGAAAAGAGCATTATTAGTGTCAACAAGCCTAACACTATTTTTGTGCTCCCTAAGTCTGTCAGAAAGAGATCGGCCAGTTTCTCCGAAGTACTGAAGAGGACAGGAGGAGCAATAAATAGAGTAGACACCAGGAGAATCTGTAGAGGGAGGGGAGGTATGAACTAGATTAGTGCGAAGAGTGTTAGTCTGACGAAAGGTAAGTTTGATGTCTAAGGAACGGAGAGAGTTGCTGAGATTAGAGAGACCAGAGATGTAGGGAAGGCAGAGGACTGGAGAGTTCCCAGGAGTAGAGGGTTTAGGAGAGAAGAAAGTCCGTTTGGCACGAGAGAAAGCAGAGTCTATGAAATGGGAAGGGTAGCCCAGGCGGGAAAATGAATTATGAAGAGTGGAAATTTCTGCTTCAAGGAACTGAGGATCACATATACGGAGAGCACGGAGAAAGAGGGAGATAAGAACACTTTTCTTGACAGAGGAGGCATGATAAGAGAAGTAATGAATGTACATGCCACTTTGCATAGGCTTGCGGTACACGGAGAAGGCAAAACCTGTAACTGAGCGGTGGACATGAACATCAAGGAAAGGAAGCAAAGAATTAGATTCCCAATCAGCTTTAAACTTAATGGAAGGGGCAAGATTATTAAGAGCATCAAGAAAAGGTTGGAAGAGACTTAAGTCATGAGGCCAAAGAGCAAAGATGTCATCTACATAGCGGAGCCAGAGTGAAGGACGTACATCAATAGTGGGAAGAAGGACAGTCTCGAAGTATTCCATGTAAAGATTAGCAAGAACAGGAGATAGAGGAGAGCCCATAGCGACACCAAAGGTTTGAGAATAATATTTACCTTGAAAAGAAAAGGAATTAGAGTCCACACAAAGGCGGATAAGATCAAGAAAGACATCAGTAGGTATAGGGAGATGAAGTAACCCTTCATTGGCTTTCTCTCCGAGAAAATTAAGAACATCATCCAGAGGGACATTAGTGAAGAGGGACTCGACATCAAGACTAAGCATCTTACAGGTCGGGAGAGAGCGAACCTGTTCGATGAAGTCTTGAGAGTGACGAAGGTGGGCAGGAGAAAAAGTACCAAGAAAGGGAGTGAGGGTTTTGGCTAGCCAGGAAGCAAGAGAATAAGAGACAGAACCTCTAGAAGATATGATGGGACGCAGAGGAATATCAGGTTTGTGAGTTTTGGGAAGGCCATAGAAATAGGGCAGAGAGGGACAGATGACACGAAAACGTTGAACAAGGGTAAAGTCAGAAGGACAGAGGTCGGAGTCTCTCTTTAAGTTTCTTGTTGAAAGTTCTCTTGATGCGATCAAGAGGGTTGGAAACGAGAGGAGTGTAGGTATGTGAGTCAGAGAGCAGGACATCGGCTTTACGGAGGTAATCCTCACGATCGAGGATAACAACCGAATTGCCTTTGTCAGAAGAGAGTATGACAATGTTAGCGTTGGATTTAAGAGCAGAAAGGGCAAGTTGATAGCGACGAGGAAGGTGATGGTTCTTATAAAACAGGCTATCAAGAGCAGGAAGGAGAGCGCCACGAAAAGTGGATAAATCAGGAAGATTATTATTACGAGAGCGAGACTGGCGAAAAGAATCAAAAGAGCTAATCATGTCAATACCAGCGCGAGGGGCAGGTGAAGTGGCAAAGGAAAGACCAAAACCAACCCCACTCTCTTGTACCCTCCCCCTGTCTGCCTGCCTATAAATACTCCTTCCACCTGTTCTGTGTGTTAGTGTGACTTTGTAAATGGTCCAAGTCGGGCCGAAACAACGTCGTAAGCTCCTCTCTTTTTATATGAGCGGGTTGTGTGTGTAAACCTGATATTCCTCTGCGTCCCATCATATCTTCTTGAGGTTCTGTCTCTTATTCTCTTGCTTCTTGGCTAGCCAAAACCCTCACTCCCTTTCTTGGTACTTTTTCTCCTGCCCACCTTCGTCACTCTCAAGACTTCATTGAACGGGTTCGCTCTCTCCCGACCTGTAAGATGGTTAGTCTTGATGTCGAGTCCCTTTTCACTAATGTCCCTCTGGACGATGTCCTTAATTTTCTCGGAGAGAAGGCCAATGAAGGGTTACTTCATCTCCCTATACCTACTGATGTCTTTCTTGATCTTATCCGCATTTGTGTGGACTAATTCCTTTTCTTTTCAAGGTAAATATTATTCTCAAACCTTTGGTGTCGCCATGGGCTCTCCTCTATCTCCTGTTCTTGCTAATCTTTACATGGAATACTTCGAGACTGTTCTTCTTCCCACTCTGGCTCCGCTATGTTGATGACATCTTTGCTCTTTGGCCGCATGACTCAAGTCTCTTCCAACCATTTCTTGATGCACTTAATAATTTTGCCCCTTCCATTAAGGTTTTGCACAGTGGCATGTACATTCACTACTTTTCTTATCATGCCTCCTCTGTCAAGAAAAGTGTTCTTATCTCCCTCTTTCTATCCTTCCCATTTCATTGACTGCTTTCTCTCGTGCCAAAGGAACTTTCTTCTTCTCTGCTAAACCCTCTATTCCTGGGAACTCTCCTGTCCTCTGCCTTCCCTACATCTCTGGTCTCTCTAATCTCAACAACTCTCTCCGTTCCTTAGACATCAAATTTACCTTTCGCCGACTAACACTCTTCGCACTAATCTAGTTCATACCTCCCCTCCCTCTAGATTCTCCTGGTGTCTACTCTATTTCTTCTCCTCCTGTCCTCTTCAGTACTTTGGAGAAACTGGCCGATCTCTTTCTGACAGACTCAAGGAGCACAAAAATAGTGTTAGGCTTGCCGACACCAATAATGCTCTTTTCTGTCATGTCAGAGATCATGATTGGTCTTCTGCTTAAACTGTCTACCATACGTCCAACTTTCACAGTCGCCGTCTGGTTGAATCCTCCCTTATACACAACTTTCCCTGTATGAATCTTAGCCCTGGATTTGTCTCTGTAGAGGCTTTCCTCTCCCATTACATTGTTAAATGCTCCAAACTTCAGAACACCCGTGACAACCTGATTCCTTCCCTTCTATCTCTTCCCCCTTCTCCTCTGTGTTTTCTTTCTTTTGCCTTGTATTTGTCCTCCTTTATTTTATTTTCATTTTCCCCCCTCTGTATTGTTGTCCTTACCCTATGTGGGCCGCCAGCTTCATTGCAGTGCTCCTTTCCTAGAATATGACTGACTCCACTACTACTACCACCTCCATTATTACCCTTCCACCACTTTCTTGTGCCCTCCCCTGTCTGCCTGCCTATAAATACCCCTTCTTCCTGTCCTGTGTGTTAGTGTGACTTTGTAAATGGTCCAATTTCGGACTGAAACGTCGTCGTAAGCTCCTCTCTTTTTTTATACGTGAGGGTTGTGTGTGTATTTTTCCAGTCACGGTATTGTGCCTTTTTTGTTAAACAATCTATACCCAAACCCACACACTGTACCCTCTGCCCCAAACCCTTCATCACAAATCCCACCCCCGCAGGAACCCCCCATAGGTATCTGCCAGGGCTCCCGCTCCCCCAATCCCACCATTCTCATTGGACCACAGTTTTAGAAAAGAAGTTGAAGGTTTGGTATGCGAACATGGATGGAATAAATAAATGACATCATATTATTATTATAATCAAATAGAAGCGCTAAACCACAGGGGTTATACAGCGCTGCAGGTTATTGTAGAATGCAGGGAGAGTGGGTTGTAAGAGGGAGATGGACGATTAGTAGGTTATGGAGTGCAAGATGACGGTGGATAGTGCAAGGGGTGGAGGGCAGCAAGAGATCGAGGTAGAAGGGACTGAGGGAGGTGCTAGAGGTATAATCTTCAGAGTTTGTGTAGTAAGTCAGTTTCTGTCAAAAAGTCAATGAGAGAGTCAGGATTAAAGGAGGGTCTATCTGCAAGAAGGGAAGGTAAAGAAAGGGCCGCAGAGCGAAGACGTCGTTGGAGGTAAATTCTGCGTGCTCGTTGAGAGAGTGGGCAGTCCAACAGGATATGTCGAACAGACACTGGAACCTGACAATGCTCACAGAGAGGGGCAGGGAGCCTCTCCATGAGATACCCGTGAGTAAGACGAGTGTGGCCGATGCGAAGACGGGAGAGTGTAGTCTACCAACCTCGACATTGGTGACAAGAAGAAGGCCAGAAACCTATGACCGGTTTAATAGAATGAAGTTTGTTATTCAGCAGGTCAGACCAGCGTTGTTGCCAACGGATGCGAAGGTGGGTAGCAATGACCGCAAAATAGTCCGTGAAAGGAACACCTCTATGAAACTGGAAGGTCATGTACTGCTGACCGTGCAGCAGTGTCTGCCTGTTCATTGCCCTGTACGTCAACATGACCAGGGACCCAACAAAAGACAATATCTTTATGCTTGCTAAAGATACGGCGTAACCAAAGGTGGATACGAAGAACTAGGGGGTGAGGTGTATCAATTTTACGGATAGCCTGTAAAGCACTAAGGGAGTCTGAAACGACCACAAATGGTGATACAGGCATAGATGCAATACGGATAAGTGCCAAAAGAATGGCATATAATTCAGCCGTAAATATGCTAGCCGAGGGTAATAGATGCCCTCGTACGACGCTGTCCGGAAACACTGCTGCGAATCCGACGCCGTCAGATGACTTTGAACCATCGGCGTATACTGCGATGGCATGGGAATGAGAACGGAAATGGTCTAGAAATAAAAAGCGAGAAGCCGCCGTAGGCAGTTGGGCTTTCGCGCAAGGTAGAGGAATAGAACAGACACGGACAGCAGGAACTTCCCAAGGGGGTAGAGGAAAGGGTGAAGCCACATGAACATATAAAGGCAGAAGCTGAAGGGAAGACAAGAGTGAATGCAGACGAAGAGAAAAGGGACGAAGTAAACAGGGGCGACGAACAAATAACGAGCGTCTACTAACATCTGTGACAATCCTATACATGGAAGGATTGCGGAGGTCATGAGAGCGAACATAATAGCGAATGCAATGTGCATCACGACTATCGGACAAGGATGGAATGTTCGCTTCTACATAGAGGCTCTCAATCGGGGAAGAACGAAAAGCATCAAGGCATAAGCGTAATCCCTGGTGATGGATGGGATTAAGGCTGGAAAGAGTAGCAGGAGAGGCTGCTGAATATATCTGGTTACCATAATCGAGTTTCGATAGAATTAGGGCCGAATGTAGGCGAAGAAGAGTTCTACGATCAGCCCCCCATGAAAGATGTGCGAGGGTTTTAAGG
>WNWK01020757.1:0-35221 GCA_009830355.1 Cherax destructor | reverse complement strand
CATCTGAAAACTTAATTCCTTCACATTCCTTTTAAAGGTTATTTAAACCAACATTAAAAATAGAGCTATATTAAGAAGTATATACATATAATATACAGGTCTCCACTCCTAAACATATAATCAGCCTTTCCCAAAGCACATGGCTCAGCTGCCACCTTCAACCTCTCTTCTCAACATTTCTTAACCCTCCAGTGTCTTGATACACTGAAGATCACAGAATGTCATGGTAACATCGATCTACAACCCTCCCTATTACCTTTGGGCTCTCATTCAGCCCTGAAGCCAAGATAAGATAAGCACCAACAACAACAGCTCACCCCCAGCCGCCATTGTTCTCCAGGAAGGGATTGGGGGAAGCCAGCATCTCTAAGCTCCTCCCCTCAAAACATCCACATCACTTTGCATCCTCTCAACATATCTTAAGTTATTACAATGAGACATGCAACTTAATATTAATACTTAATTAAATGTGTGCATTATTTATATAACCTATTATATTGAGAGATCAGGTAATTCAGCTTTTAAGTTTAAGGATGGCCAAGCATTTTAACTCAACTAAGCAGTACTCCTGATTAATTCAATATAATTAGGCATTCATATGTTATTTAATTACAACAATACATGCTGGGTTCCATAGCCCCATAACAAGTCCATAATACCCCATAACAATGTGCACCTCAGGGGATGTGCTCAGTAAGACACTCACCCAAGATCTTTTTTCTTGAGTGAGGTTTGCAGCCTTTGACCCCCTAGTCTGTATTCTGCTTGTGGAAGTGTTATTAAGAAGTGATGACTAAACTTCAAATGAGAGGTTATTTGGTGATCATCTCTGTGATATTTCTAGTGCCCTGAGCATTACTTTTGGTCTTCATACATATGAAACCAAAGAACTCATCACCGGTTTCATAATTATCATTGTTGGAACTGTCACTGGGGAATAAAATTCATTAAACACTAAAAATGATGATCTGATATGAAATGTCATCATATCAAAAACGATATACTCAGATCACAACATAATAGAGGTCCAGACATGTATGAGGGGGCCCCATATCGACAAAATGTGATGAGTCAGAGGGCCTTCTCCAATTTCAACTTCAATAACAAAAACATAAGGTGGGACTAAGTAAACCAAGTCCTAAATGATATAAACTGGGAAGATAGCCTAAGCATCACGGATCCTAATCTATGTCTAGAACAAATTAACTCTGTGGCACTTGAGGTTTGCTCAAGGCAAATTCCTTAAGGAAAAGAGGAGAAGATGTAAACTAGAAGAGAGAGGCGCTCCTATACAGGCGAAGGCAAAGAATAACAGAGCAGCTACAAGAGGCCAATATATCTGAAATACGTAGGGAGGCACTGGTCAGTGAAATAGCAAACATCGAATTAAAACTAAAGGAATCTTACAGGACTCAAGAAACACGGGAAGAACTAAAAGCCATAAATGAAATTGAAGGAAACCCAAAGTATTTCTTTTCTTATGCCAAAACAAAGTCGAGAACAACATCCAGTATTGGGTCCCTACTAAAACTCAGTTTTTAGCAAGCGGCTAACCAGACTGAAAGTTGAAGACCTAAATGAATTTTTATGAGAGTGCCAAAGAACCTGGTAGACGCAAGCCTATCTGACATTACTCTGACGCCACATGACTCCCAGCATACCAATAGACCCCTGGCTGTCTTCAAGCTGGCACTGGACAGGCACCTGAAGTCGGTGCCTGACCAGCCAGGCTGTGGTTCGTACGTTGGACTGCGTGTGGCCAGCAGTAACAGCCTGGTTGATCAGGCTCTGATCCAACATGAGGCCTGGTCACAGACTGGGCCGCAGGGGCGTTGACCCCTGGAACTCTCTCCAGGTAAACTCCAGGTAATAGATAATGGATTTTGTTTTTTTTCACAAATCATGGAAAAACAAAAAAGAGTATATGTAGCAGCGGCAGCGGCAACGACAGTGGCACCCAAGCTCTGTTATTTTCTTCTCCAGCCAGAACCCACCAACGCTTCTATGATGGCCTAATTGCAGAACTGCTGCACTAACGCACCTAGACCCCAGAATGACTCAAGAATATCAACAGTAAGACCACCTACTCGAAAAATTATCAATCCAAGTGGAGTGTGCCAGCCATACCCAAAACAAAGCCCGCTGCCAGACGAGCACCCACAACAAGCTCTGAGCAACTATAGCTTCTACGTCATATCCACAACATCCCCTGTACTACTATGAGACCTAATAACAGAAGAAGCAGCAATAAGAACAACAAGAAATCACCAAGATCTCGACTATTTCATTTGACTACCCAGCAGGACGCCGGTGCACCATCCACCCACCCCACCACCACCCCAGGCAACATGTCAACAAACACAATGGCTGACTCTCCCTCTCCCTACTCAACCACCACCCAAGACGACGGGACAGCAACTACACCAACCTTGACTGAATCTCCCTCAAACAACACTGCCTTCAAAGGATTTGACCCATCTGAAACGATCTCAGGTATGACAAATGATCCTGCCACTCTTAAGTCATACATCACCACCCTAATTGAGGAAAACATGAATCTTCGTACAACACTGTTACGGGCCTAGCCGGTAAATCCCTTAGAGGTAGTGCTTCTCGTAACAAAATTGAGAAAAGAACAGATCTAACTCGTAACAGGGCTCACATATGGAGGAAAAAGGAATCTTTCTAGTTTCAGTTAGTTTTATTAACAGTTTTAATAATTAATACTCATTTCGCACACTGAGTAAAACATATCATTAACCTTATTATCACTATAATAAGTTAAACATTCACAAACTGCTCCAGGCCGAGCGTTATTAGACTCTTTCACAACGAGTCAAAAGGTATATGTAAATATATGTACAGACACGTGCATTTTCCAAGCCTTAACACCACACTGAAGCAAATAACTGTTCCTTCTGAGGATCCTTCTCTAGATAAGATTCTACAAACGGCATATCACTTAGGTTCATTCACTTATACTCATTGTCTTCAAGAGTTTTTCATCCGCCTATTCAGACCAATATGTTCATCCACCGTCTCAGATATATATTTTCACTATTCCAGGGCTTCCAATAACTCCTGGGCACTGGTGGGGGAGAGTAGGAGTCTTGAAGACAGATTCTCCACTAGTCCCTTCCTAGACCAGAGGAAGGTATGAACTAAACAAGACAAGGCTTTACCAGCCGACCTAAACTCGGTTTGTAGCTCAAAGTGTCTGCTGGTACTTAACCAGCCGCACCAGCAGTTTACAATATTACAACATCCTACCTATGTACAAAGCTAAACAATTTGGGCCAGATAATATTATAAAGTCGAGTAAATCCATTTTAGCTATTAATGGAAATACTCCTTAATATAATATTAAGTGAAAAAGCCAAAACAAACATTAATACACATCATTTCGTTCTAGAAATGAGCAAAGGGCGTAACAAACACTATCTAAGCATGAAACTAAGTTAGCCCACCTTGAAAGTAAGATCCTAAGCTTTGAACAGAAGTTTACATCAGCTGGGATGGCTGATTTTGGAAAGACCCTCCAATCAGTCATAGCCAGCCATACTGAACAAATAACATCCCTAAACACGAAGGTTGAAGATGCTCTCAAGAACTGGAAGACCAACATGGATACCCAGTTGACTGACTATTTTTCTAACCAAGAAGATAAAGCTGAGCAAGATAAGTTATCCAACGCGGTAATAATTAGCAGTGCACTCTTTCCAAGTGGCATAAACCATACCAACTGCAAAGATGCTGCTCTTCAGACCATAAAAGACCACTTAAATGTAGTAATACCAGCATCAGAAATAACAGAATCACGATTACTTGGCACACAAGGTAGAAAAAAGAGTGTTATGCTTAGATTTCACACGATAGACAGTAAAACCGATCTTATTAAAACATCAATTAGTGCAAAACAAGATCTTTTCGTAAATGAGTGCCTCACAAAAAAACGTCAGAACCTACTATACAGAGTGAGAAAGCTTAAACGTGAGAATAATGACAAAATCCACCAGTGCTTCACACGAGAAGGGAAAATCCTAGTTAAGAAAACAAATGTAGGCCGTTCTTACTATATCACGAATGAACATGAACTGTCCAAATTCCTTCAAGATGCTAACCTTACAGAGACTGAACAATTTCAATGACCAAATCCTTAGTCTGCGTTAGTGCAACAGTAGTACTAGTAACTGCAACCTCACAATCTTATATTTCTCACAAAACTGATTGTATATTAATGTAATTAACTTCAAAATTGTATACTAATGTATACAACTTCATATTTGTTCCAATAATCTGCTACCTCACTTTATTAAATTTCCCACTAAATATAATTGTATAACCTATTTTTTACTATATATATATATCTTTTAACTTGTCTGTAACCATTTACTTTTATTTTTTTATTTTTAATACATATCTATCATTACCATTTCCCAACCTTAACTATTTACAGGCAAATGCAACCTCCCGTCCTGTAAGTTTTTCCACCCTGAAATGTGCCACACATCAATTCAGGAAAGACAGTGCTATAACTTATATTGCCAGGCATACCACCTAAAGGGTACGAGGCGACACAGAACATCCAGACCATGGCAAAATCAGGGTAGCCACAGCCACTCCGGAGAGAGAGGTTTTTTAGTGCCAGGAAGGAAAAAAAAGCTGGCAGGAAATGACAGAAATTGTACACCAACTGCAATCATTTCTGGAGTGGAATCACAGTCAGTGGCCTCCACTCCATTACAACAGATATTAGAGCCAGGAAAAAAAGACCCCCCCCATACCACCAGGCACCAGGCAGCAACATCAAGGCTGCTCCTATATTTTGCCATTCCCTGGGCCGTTGAGACTCCAGCAATGGTCTATTTGCAGGAACTGTTGTAACAACATACAAGGAACTTACAGTGACAAGAAAACTGATGGTGACTATAGCGAAATGGACCAAATATGACCAAAAGAGGAGACCGGCATTCAAATACCAGACCCGCTACCAGACGTACAATCCTGACAAGCAACGTTTTCCACAACACTGAAGTGACTGACTCCCATATCATCTGCACAGTGTTAATGGGAAGTCAACATAAGGGAAACCTAATCAACAAAATACAAGGAAACTGACAGGTCTGTAATGTAGTGTAGTGTCGATTTTTTCCCTCAGTGCCAGGTGAGGGGTGGAAGTGATCATTTAAACATGGCTGACTGACATTCAATCACCAACTACTGCCAGATGTACAACTACGAAGACATTCTAATTATACTGACAGTAGCTGACCATCATATCAACTGCAGCAGTGTTAATGGGTGGGAAACACAGGAGAAACCGATAAATCTACAAAACAAACTCCAGGAAACTGTCAGGCTATACCAGCGGTTCTCTCCCCCAGTGCTAAATGTGGGAAAGAAGTGAATAGTTTACCAACCAAGGATATTTTTAATAGCGGACTTCCATATTAATGACCAGTGTACATTAGGAGGGAAACATAGGAGAAAACGCCAAATCTAATGACAAAACTCCAAGGAATCTGTCAGGGCAGTGGCCGTTTTTACACTAAATGCTTTTAAAAATGGCTGACACATTAACTCTACGAGGAATAGCAACAACGACGAGCCCCGCTATATAGGATTGATGGCGCTGTGTACGGACATCGCCTTTGAAAAACTTCTTTTTACACTGCCAGGATGGAAATGAGTTAGAAGTGTGATAGGGGAAGCCGGACTATGAAGTGAGGAGTGATGGGGGTTTACGAAGTAAGGGACAAGTGAGGGGTAATCCGGTATGTGATAACAAAATTTACTAGTAACCAGTGGTGATTTCTAGAGTAGCTACTAGGCATTGCTAGGTGTCTGATAGGATCAGTGGTTTCTTTTTAATAAAAAGTAAAGAAAAGAAAACAAATTTCTGTTGTGAAATGATAAAGAATGATAAAGAGTGAAGAGTAACTATGGCTGGCATCAGAGGGGTTCAGGCTGCCATAATGATATTTATCATTATTGTGCATTTCTCGAAAGAAGGAAAGCAGTCATGGGGTTTGGAAAAGGTGAATGAGGTGATAGCTCCCTGGAAAGTGAAAGTCAAACAGTGGCCATCATACCAGAAACGTAAGTGCCACTATCGCCGCAAGGTTTGGCAACCCCACATCTCCAAAACAAAACAGTGGCGCACAGCTTTTATAGTGGCGCTATTAAGTGGCGATATTCATACTAATCCAGGACCTCAATCTATGGTACAGGTGCAAAACAGACAGATAAGTCATGGTGATAATGACGGTCTAGTTGCTAGTAATGATAACAACACTATAGGTAATGCACAGACAATAGAACCATTATTATCTCAGACACCACCAGACATTTGTATACACTGTACTAAGGTACGAAAGAAGAACAGTAAACATACCATATGTAAGAGATGTATGGGGTGGGTGCATAATGGATGTGTGTTCAATTATGGTAATGGTGCCAGATTTCATTTTGTTTGTAGCAAATGCACTTTGGCACAGTTCCCCTTTAGCAATGATGACATTCATTTTCCTATTTTTAATGCTAATGACCCATTGCCATTTATTGATGATTATGATTGTCTTAGGAAAACAGGCCTTCACTTTATTCATGTCAACGCAAGATCACTTCTTCCAAAATTGGCAGAGATTAGGATTCTAGCTAACAGAACTAGAGCGGCAGTTATATCCATCTCGGAATCCTGGTTGGATGATACGGTGACTGACGACGAGGTCAAAATAGAAGGTTACAATATAAAACGCTTAGATAGGAATAGAAAAGGTGGTGGGGTATGTGCCTACATAAAGAACGACTTAGCCTATAATCCAAGACCTGATTTAAATGACAATAAACTGGAGATTCTATGGTTTGAAGTGTTGCTACCCAAGACCAAACCCATCTTAGTAGGAACTAGTTATCGCCCTCCTACCCATGACCAGTTCTTAGAGGACTTTTCGAGAGTCTTGTCAGGACTTGACAACAATGACGAGACAGTAATATTAGGAGACTTCAACATCTGTTTTCAACAGCAAAATAACGGGCTATGTAAAAGATATAAGCAAATTCTGGATTTAAATAGTTACACGCAACTAATTAATACACCAACCCGGATCACACAGTTCTCAGCTACCCTAATTGACCACATACTTTGTAACCGCCCTGAGAACATTAGTCAGTCAGGGTCATTACCACAGGTCTTAGTGATCATTTCATCATTTACTGTACCAGGAAAATCACTAGGGAACGGATAGGCCTACACAAGACAATAAAAGTTAGGTCAACTAGAAACTACAGTAAAGAAACACTGGTAAATATGCTACACAATTGTGACTGGTCAGTGATAACAAGTTGCACGGACGTAAATGATGCCTGGGAAAAATTCAAAACAATGTTCACTGCCATCCTTGATAATATTGCACCAGTTAAAGAGGTTAGGATTAAACGAAGAACTGAACCCTGGATGACTACTGAGATATTAGATAATATGAAATTCAGAGACCAGTTGATAAAAAGATTTAAGGCAGACAGACAGGATATTGCAGCACTAAATGAATTTCAAAGGGTGAGGAACAGAGTGCAGAGGCTTATAAAAGGCGCAAAGGCAAGACACTATTGCTCAAAGATCGAAGAGTACAAGAATAACCCTAGAAAGCTCTGGCAACAACTCAAACAGTTGGGGTATAGCCATAAACCCGTAGATAGATCTAACATAGTTCTAAATGTCGATAACGAGGTATGCCACGAAACAACTAAAGTGGCAAATTGTTTTAATTCATACTACACAACTGTCGCATCAACACTAGTAAGTAAGCTACCAGCTGCATCAAATACCTTTAACACAGACTCTGATAAATTTAAAACATACTATACCAATAAAGGAGTAACTCCAAACAGTTGTCAACTAGTAAGTGTATCTCATGAATTCGTGCAAAAAGAACTAAGCAGGTTAAACCCAATTAAGAGCACCGGCCCAGATAACATCCCGTCTAAGTTCCTAAAAGATGGTGCCTCTGAACTGGCAATCCCCATTGCTCACATAATAAATTTGTCCATCACCACTAATACAGTGCCAGATGGGTTCAAGGAGGCCAGAGTTACTCCTATCTTCAAGAAAAATAGTAGGTCTGATGTCAGCAACTATAGGCCTGTTAGTATACTCAGTGTAATATCCAAAATTCTAGAGAGGGCGGTGTACTGTCAAGTAGTTAAATATCTTAGTGACAACAACATTCTTCATAGTTACCAATCAGGCTTTAGGAGATCTTACTCAACCGACACCTCCCTAATTAATCTGATGGATTACATGAGAACTGAAATGTCTATAGGGAACCTCATAGGAATGGTAACTTTAGACTTGCAAAAGGCCTTCGATACTGTCAACCACAATATATTATGTAAGAAACTTCAAGCTATCGGCATAGGTTCCACAGACTGGTTTAAGTCCTATCTTAGCAACAGGAAACAAATTGTCAAAATCAACAAAACGGAATCAGAACCACTGCCGATAGCATGTGGAGTTCCCCAAGGTAGTATTCTGGGTCCTTTATTATTCCTGTGTTATGTAAATGATATGCCCATCAGTGTCAAGTGCAAACTCCTACTGTATGCGGATGACAGTGCTCTGTTAGTGTCAGGTAAAGACCCACAAGATATATCTAATGTATTAACACTGGAACTGGAGTCCTGCAGCAAATGGTTAGTAGACAACAAACTATCGTTACATCTAGGGAAAACAGAAGCCATACTCTTTGGCACGAAATATAAACTGAGCAGGGTAAATAATTTTAATGTCCGGTGTAATGGGGAATCCATCACTTCAGTTTCCTCAGTAAAATATCTGGGAATCCCCTTTGACCCATGCATGTCAGGAGAATTGATAGGGAACAGTGTAGTAAAGAAAGCGAATGCCAGACTGAAGTTCCTCTACAGACAAGCACAGTGTCTACCTACTGAGGCTCGCAGGACTCTATGTCTAGCCCTTATACAATGTCATATGGACTACGCTTGCTCTTCATGGTACTCTGCCTTGACAAAAAAACTGAAAGATAAGCTGCAAATCACCCAAAACAAAATGGTAAGATTCATCCTGGACCTGGGACCAAGAGAGCATGTAGGCCAGGATGAATTACAACAATTGGATATGCTGAATATTGAAGACAGAGTAAAACAACTTAAATTAAATCAAGTTTATAAAATTGCTCACAAACAGTGTCCAGAATATCTTGCTGCCAATTTTGTCAAGGCTGGGAACCAAAGCAGTCATAGTACTAAGGGGGAGAGAGCACAACTTTGTAGTACCCACAGTCAGTGGCCAGGCTTCAAACACCTTTTATTGTACAGCAATAAAGGAATGGAACAGACTGCCTGCACATGTCAAAGGCAGTCATAGCATGAGCCAGTTCAAGAAGAGAACCAAAAAGTACCTAATGAATGTAGCGACAGAAAGGGAGGAGAATGATTTTTTATTTTTTTAGTTAACACATGTATATAAATAACTCTTTTTACCTTATTCCTAGTATACATATATCCTTTATAATATAATGACATATATATCCTACAATGTAAAAATTAAGTATAAAAAGGACCCCAATGGAAATAAGTCACTCTGTCTGACTTTTTTGGGTTATCCTAGGTTCTCTACACATATGCTGCTATGTATGATAATGTATGTAAATGTATTTGTGTATACCTGAATAAACTTACTTACTTACTTACTTACTTACTTACCACCAATCCAACTACATTCATCTTTGCTAATATACAGGGTCTAAAGCCAGCAACAAACAACAAGGTACCTTACATTCGTGGACTGCTTACAGAGTCAAATGCTATGTTTGCGGCTTTCACAGAGACCCACATAAGAGATCACTTGGACAATGAAATATGGATCCCGGGCTACAACCTATACAGGTGTGACAGAGTGAACAGGCAAAAAGGGGGGGTTGGCCTGTATATCACAGAGTCACTTATATGTTCAGAACTACTAAATGCCTCAAATGATGTAGTTGAAGTATTAGCAATAAAGGTCGAGAATCAAAACCTGGTCATCGTGGTTGTCTACAAGCCCCCAGATGCAACGTCCCAACAATTCCAGGAACAGCTTCTGAAAATTGACCACTGTCTGGAAAAATCTTCCAGCTCCTGCCCCCAACATCTTGCTACTGGGGGATTTCAACCTCAGGCACCTAAAATGGAGGAACATTGCAAACAATGTGGTAGCAGAGATAACACCAGGAGGCAGCTCAGATGAAAATTCACACATACATGAACTTTTAAATCTCTGCACCAAGTTCACCTTAAACCAGCAAATAGTAGAGCCCACAAGATTAGAGAATACGCTGGACCTCATCTTCACCAACAATGATGATCTGATACGAAATGTCATCATATCAAAAACAATATACTCAGATCACAACATAATAGAGGTCCAGACATGCATGCGGAGAGCCCCAGATCAACAAAATGTGATCAGCCGTGAGGGAGCTTTCTCCAAATTCAACTTCAATAACAAAAACATAAGGTGGGACCAAGTAAACCAAGTCTTAAATGATATAAACTGGGAAGATTGCCTAAGCATCACGGATCCCAACCTATGTCTAGAACAAATTAACTCTGTGGTACTTGAGGTTTGCTCAAGGCAAATTCCCTTAAGGAAAAGGAGGAGAAGATGCAAACTAGAAAGAGAGAGGCGCTCCCTATACAGGCGAAGGCACAGAATAACGGAGCGGCTACAGGAGGCCAATATCTCTAAAATACGTAGGGAGACACTAGTCAGAGAAATAGCAAACATCGAATTAAAACTAAAGGAATCAAGAGACACAGGAAGAACTAAGAGCCATAAATGAAATTGAAAGACACCCTAAGTATTTCTTTTCCTATGCAAAATCAAAGTCGAGAACAACAACCAGTATTGGGCCCCTACTTAAACCGGATGGGTCCTACACAGATGACAGCAAGGAAATGAGTGAGTTACTTAAATCCCAGTATGACTCAGTCTTTAGCGAGCCACTAACCAGACTGAAAATCGAAAACCTAAATGATTTTTTTATGAGAGTGCCACAGAACTTGACAGACGAATGCCTTTCTGACATCATCACGACGCCAAATGACTTCGAAAAGGCAATAAATGACATGCCCATGCACTCCGCTCCAGGCCCAGACTCATGGAACTCCGTGTTCATCAAGAACTGCAAGAAGCCCCTATCACATGCTTTTAACATCCTATGGAGAGGGAGCATGGACACTGGGATCGTCCCGCCGCTACTAAAAACAACAGACATAGCCCCGCTCCACAAAGGGGGCAGTAAAGCAATAGCAAAGAACTACAGACCAATTGTGCTAACGTCCCATATCATAAAAATCTTTGAAAGGGTTCTAAGAAGCAAGATCGCCACCCATCTTGATACCCATCAATTGCACAACCCAGGACAGCATGGGTTTAGAGCAGGCCGCTCCTGTCTGTCCCAACTACTGGACCACTACGACAAGGTCCTGGATGCTCTAGAAGATAAACAGAATGCAGATGTTATATACACAGATTTTGCAAAAGCCTTTGACAAGTGTGACCATGGTGTAATAGCACACAAAATGCGTGATAAAGGAATAACAGGAAAAGTTGGTAGATGGATCTATAATTTCCTAACACATAGAACACAAAGAGTAGTAGTCAACAGAGTAAAGTCTGAGGCAGCTACTGTGAAAAGCTCTGTTCCACAAGGCACAGTACTTGCTCCCATCCTATTCCTCATCCTCATATCAGACATTGACAGGGATATAAGCCACAGTGCTGTGTCTTCCTTTGCAGATGACACCCGAATCTGTATGACAGTGTCCACCGTTGAAGACACTGCAAGACTCCAAGCAGACATAAACCAAATCTTTAAATGGGCTGCAGAAAATAATATGAAGTTCAATGATGAGAAATTTCAATTACTCAGATACGGAAAACGTGAAGAAATTAAAATCTCATCGGAGTACAAAACTAATTCCAACCACACAATAGAGCGAAAACTAATGTCAAAGACCTGGGAGTGATCATGTCAGAGGATCTCACCTTCAAGGACCATAACAATGTAGCAATTGCATCTGCTCGAAAAATGACAGGATGGATAATGAGAACCTTCAAAACCAGGGATGCCAAGCCCATGTTGACACTTTACAGATCGCTTGTTCTATCTAGGCTGGAATATTGCTGCACACTAACTGCACCTTTCAAGGCGGGTGAAATTGCTGACCTTGAAAATGTGCAGAGAACCTTCACCGCACGCATAAGTGCGATAAACCACCTCAACTACTGGGAACGCTTGAAGTTCCTAAACCTGTACTCTCTAGAACGCAGGCGGGAGAGATACATTATTATATACACATGGAAAATTCTCGAGGGCTTAGTACCAAACTTGCACACAAAAATCACTCCGTACGAAAGCAAAAGACTCGGCAGGCGATGTAACATCCCCCCAATGAAGAGCAGGGGTGCCACTAGCACGTTGAGGGACAACACAATAAGTGTGAGGGGCCCAAGATTGTTCAACTGCCTCCCAGCATACATCAGGGGGATTACCAACAAGCCCCTGGCTGTCTTCAAGCAGGCACTGGACAGGCACCTCAAGTCGGTACCGGATCAGCCGGGCTGTGGTTCGTACGTTGGACTGCGTGCGGCCAGCAGTAACAGCCTGGTTGATCAGGCTCTGGTCCAACAGGAGGCCTGGTCACAGACCGGGCCGCGGGGGCGTTGACCCCTGGAATTCTCTCCAGGTAGACTCCAGGTAGATTAGTAATTACTTTTTACTTGAAATTTAATTATAACCTTTTCACTATTGTTTTTTTCTTTTTATTCTTAGAATCAAACAACTACCTCATTGTGTATGTAACTGAGTTTATTTTTTTCTTATAAGCTAATACCAAATAAGTGTAATTATTTACTCATACTTTTACATACCATTTTACCATAAGCAAATTTCAGTCACTTTATTTGCTAAATTGTATACTTATATTCAAACAACTACCTCATTGTGTATGTGACTTACTTTATATTTCCTTTACAAACAACTACCTGATAAGTGCAATCATTTACCTATATATTAAAAATACCTTTTACCATTAGCCAACTTCAGTCACTTTATTAACTTAAATTTAATCAAAACTACTTTAAATATTAGTCAAAACTGTTATTACTATTAGTTCAATAGCTCCTTGCATTCATTGACCTCTTATTGCCTTTCATAAACTAAAAGTTTCAACCAGTGCAATTTGGAATAAAAAAAAAAATTTCTTTTTCCATTGAAATTATTCTAACCATTCATTAGACAGTTAAATTAGTATATCATTAACATTATTCAAATATCCTATATCACTGTAAAAATTCCTGTAAACACTTGCACATAATTGTTTTAATCCATTAGCAAGTAAGACTTTAATCTAATACCATACCTTTAAGTTTAAAATAATCCATTGTTATCAAGTCTAGTTATAGAATCACACTAAATCCTATGATTACAGGCATTGATCCTGATATCAACCTATTATTAAATGACTTACATGACTCAAACAGCAACTGTAACTATTACACAGCTGATCAAGCAAAGACATTACTCAGAGCCAACAATAACTTAACTATCTTCAATTACAATGTTAGATCTTTGAGCAAACATTATGATGACCTCACAGCACTACTCCAATCCCTACAGTCCAATATGTCAATCATCACACTCACTGAGACCTGGCTAAAGCCTGATACTACAGGTGTCTATGCCATCCCAGGTTACACAGCCATTCACAACTTTAGGACAGACCAGCGAGGGGGTGGAACAGCAATACGTATATTATACAGATCAACTTGAATGTATCGAAAACTCTTGCACAAGGGATGAACATGGAGAATATATTATAGCTAAATTTAAATCAAAAGACCTGAAAAAACCCCTCACAGTGATAAACATCTACAGATTACCACAGTCAAACGTCCGCCACTTTAGTGAAAAACTAGGAAACCTAATAATCGATTCACGCCTTAACAAAGATCATTTGCTGGTCACAGGAGATTTCAACATAAATCTCCTACATGACCAGGACCCACAGGTTACTGAATTCACACACTATGAGCAACTGCTTATTACTACCACCAATATCAAAACCTACAAGAATCTCCGAGAATAGTACCTCGTTACTAGACCACATCTGGACTAACTCAATATCCCCTCTAAAATCAGGCATAATCACAGAAAACACCACAGACCACTACCCTACCTTTCTCATAACTAACCTAGGCATTTTGCCCCAAGAAATTTCAAAAGTTACCTTCAGACTGCATAATGAGTCAGCTGTTAATAATTTTATATCAGCTATGACGAACATTGACTGGCTTAATGAATTAGAAACACATTCAGATACTAATGAATGCATCAAGAACTTCCTTAAAAAAACACACAACCTCTATAACAGACATTGCCCCAAAAAAACTAAACAGATCACAGCTAAGCGACTTAACAATCCCTGGCTAACACCCAGCATCCTTAAATCCATAAACAAGAGGCACCAATATGAAAAACAATATAGAAGGGGTCTAATAACCAGAGAACAATCCAAACGCTACTCATCAATCCTTACTAGCCTGATAAGAAGGTCCAAAAAATTGTATTATGAGAACAGACTCCAGACTGTAAAAGGTGATATGAAAAAGACCTGGAAAACTCTATCTACAATTCTAGGAAATAAAAAGATATCCACGAAAAATACCATCAAATTATCAAAAACAGACGAACCCCTACTCTCACCGACTGAGACAGCAAACAGACTTAATGTTTTCTTCTCCACCATAGGTAAAAATCTAGCGAGTAAAATCCCAAGCTCGAACACTCGTCCAACAGACTACCTCACCAACACCTACCCAGATACACTATTCCTAGCTCCTACCAACTCAATTGAAGTCTCGCTCATAATCAACACCCTCAAAAACAAAGCAGGAGACATAAACAGCTTACCACCCTTTATGTACAAAAAAGCTTCACATGTACTGTCACCAATTATAGCAACATTATTCAATAAATCCATTGAATCTTCCACCTTCCCATCAATTCTCAAAATAGCTAGGGTCACCCCGATCCACAAAGGAGGTGACCAAAGTGACTTGAACAATTATAGACCAATCTCAAATTTACCACTGCTTTCTAAAATCTTCGAAAAATTAATTCATAAACAGATCTATTCCTTCCTCGTTTCACACAATGTACTAAACCCCTGTCAATTTGGATTCAGGACTAACAAGAGCACAGACGATGCTATAACACACATGTTAGAGTTAATATACACAGCACTTGAGAAGAAAGAAGTTCCGCTGGGAATCTTTATAGACCTATGCAAAGCATTTGATACAGTCGACCATGATTTATTGCTCACAAAATTAGCGCACTATGGTATTAGGGGGCACCCCCTCAATTACCTAAAGTCGTACCTTAGCAACAGAAGCCAGTATGTGTACACAAATGGAGTGAACTCTTCCACACGACAAATTACAGTCGGTGTCCTCAAGGTAGTGTCCTGGGGCCACTCTTATTTCTCATTTACATAAACGACCTACCGAATGCATCACAACTACTCAAACCCATTTTATTTGCAGATGACACAACATATGTCTTCTCTCACCCACATCCAGTCATACTAGCCAACACAGTTAATGCCGAATTACAGAAAATAACAACATGGATGACGACAAATAAACTTACTCTCAATACTGACAAGACCTACTTCATACAGTTTGGAAACAAAGCTACAAATGTTCCACTTAACATAACACTAAATGGTGCACCCATCACAAGACTCAAAGAGGGAAAATTCCTAGGAATCCACCTTGACAGTAGTCTTAAATTCCAAACTCATATACAACAAATTTCCAAGAAAATCTCAAAGACAGTAGGTATATTATCTAAGATACGCTATCATGTGCCACAACCAGCTCTCATTGCACTATATCATTCTCTTATCTACCCTTATCTCACCTATGGAATCAGTGCATGGGGCTCAACAACATTAAATCACCTTAGACCACTCATAACCCAACAAAAGGCTGCAGTCAGGATGATAACAAATTCCCACTCTAGACAACATACTCCACCTATATTCAGAACATTAAAACTACTCACCGTAAAAAATATTCACACCTATTCATGTGCCATCTACATACGTACATAAAACTCTACATGCTAATATCAACCCTCCGCTCAAAATTCTCCTTAACAACTTTAATAGGTCCCACGACCATGACACAAGACACAGATCACTATTTGACATACCCCGAGTCCATACTAACCAATGTAAAAATTCTATGAACATAAAGGGCCCCAGAATCTGGAATTCATTACCAGTAAATATTAAGTTAACCTTGTCCGAAAATCAATTCAAGACTCTTCTCAAAAATCACCTACTCACACTATACTAAATACTCATACTGTAACAAACTTTCAAACCCAATGTTATTTTACTTAAGATAATCTCAATTTATATGTCATCCTCCTTAACACTTGTTCAATATCATATCATCATATTGTTCATTTAAATATTATAGTATCATCATTTTGTTAAATAGAAATAAAATATATAACTAGAAGAAACTCAATAAATTTTCTAGTATTGTTATTATACTAGTAATGCATCAACATATTGTAACTTGAATTAAAATATACAACTAAACTAAACTCAACCAATTTCTCTTGTATTGTCTTTTTATTGTATGTATAATCAGATTGAAATTTTAAATAATACAGAACTAGAATAAACTCAATCAATTTCTCTACCATTAAGTCTTTAGTGAATAAGTCTTTAGAATAAGCTGCCCCTAATGCCATGGCATGCCAGTGGCTCTCCTTGCATTACAGTTTTATAATTGTAACTACCAATAACAATGTACACTTGTAACATGCATTGAAATAAAAATATTATTATTATTATTATTACAATGGAATAAATTGAAAATGGGGTAAAAAATGTTAGTAAAATCACCAATTTTTTTTTAGAAAATTAGAACATAAATGAAGAAGGTATACCATGAGCATTGTCCAGGAATCTGACTCCCAGTAATTTGATGTCTGGCAAATTAACTCCCACTCAATTTCATTTATTTAAAAGAAAAAAAAAAAAAAACATTAAAAAATAATAAAAATATCACATTATGGAGAGATAGGTTAGCTTAGGTTAGGTTATGGGTTAGTTAAGTGAGATTAGGTCTGACTAGATTGTTACGTTATATTAAGCTATGTTAATTCATGTTTGGGTGTGTTAATTTGGGTAGGATCATTTAAGTTAGGATAGGTTTAATCATACAGCCTTTCCTCACTTAGCGATGTACAGTGGACCCCGAGTAACGAACAAAATTCATTCCAGAAGCCTGCTCAAGTGCCATTACCAAACGAATTTACTCCCTTAAGAAATAATGTCAAGTAGGTTAGTCCATTTCAGACCCCCAAAAATACACTTACAAAAGCACTTACAATATTATACTTACATAATTGTACGATTTCCGGGGTGTTCGTAACTCAGGGGTCCACTGTACAGTGGACCCTCGCCATTCGAATTTAATCCGTTCCAGGAGCTTGTTCTTAACGTGAAATGTTCGAAAGGCGATTTAATTTTTCCCATAAGAAATAATGGAAATACAATTAATCCGTTCCAGAAATCCAAAAATATATAAAAAATATTATATTTTAATAAAATTAAGCTTCTACATAGACAAAAACATTAAATAAATGCAAGTCTTTTTACTTACCATTATTGAAGATTGTTGATGGCATATGGAAGAGAGGGAGTAGGAGGGAGGGAGGGAGGGGTTAGTGTTTGGAAGGGGAATCCCCTTCCAGAAGGACTTCAGGTACCAAAGCCCTATCTGGGGTTACTTTTTTTCTTTGTCTTTTAATCCCACTAGGACCAGCTTGGGAGTTACTGGACACTTTAACAAAATAACTGTCCACAGTCCTCTGTTTCTGGCGCCTTTTCAACATGTTCCTGAAGAAGGACATTGTTTGGTCACTGAACATGCTGCTGTTATGGCTTGTTTGAGCTTGTTCAGGGTGGTATTTTTCAACAAAACTTTGCAATCTATTCCACATTGTACACATCTCCTTAATCTCTGAAGAAGGCACCTTCTTCAGCCCCTCTTCCTCCTCCTTCTCCCGTGAATCAATAGCCTCAAATCTGGTCTGATGCTCTTCCATTTCCAGCTCTTGCAGCTCTTGAGTTGTTAGCTCTACCCTGTGTCCCTGCACTAGCTCTTCCACATCATCGCCACTCACCTCCAACCCCATGGACTTGCCCAATTCCACAATACAGTCCACAACAGGCACAGGGTCGGCAGGGTCAGGGTCAGCCTCAAACCCTTCAAAATCCCTCTGTTGGACACAACCTGGCCACAATGGTCTCCAAGCAGAGTTCAAAGTCCTTGAAGTCACTCCCTCCCAAGCCTTGCCTATAAGGCCTATGCAGCTGTAGATATTGAAATGATTCTTCCAGAACTCTCTAAGGGTCAATTCACTGTCCGAGGTCATTTCAAAGCACTTTTCAAACACTGCTTTTGTGTAGAGTTTTTTGAAGTTACAGATGACCTGCTGGTCCATGGGCTGGAGGAGAGGAGTGGTGTTAGGAGGCAAGAACTTCAGTTTTATAAATTTGAAGTCTTCACACAGTAGGTCTTCCATGTTTTGAGGATGTGAAGGAGCATTGTCCAGCAACAGGAGGCACTTTTTGTCCAAACCCTTTTCCTGTAGGTATTTTCTCACACTGGGGCCAAACACTTCATGGATCCAGTCACTGAAAAGGTGCTTTGTGACCCATGCATTCTGACTAGCTCTCCACAAGACACACAATCTACTTTTGACGACATTGTGTCTCTTGAACACTCTGGGATTTTCTGAGTGATACACTAGTAAAGGCTTTAATTTAAAATCCCCACTAGCATTACTACACATCATGAGAGTTAGCCTGTCTTTCATAGGCTTGTGTCCTGGCAGTGCCTTTTCCTCCTGAGTAATGTAGGTCCTGTTGGGCATTTTCTTCCAAAACAGGCCTGTTTCGTCACAATTGAACACTTGTTCAGGTTTCAATTTTTCAGTCTTTATGTAGTCCTGAAACTCCTTTATGAATTTTTCAGCTGCATGTTTGTCTGAACTGGCAGCCTCACCATGCCTTACCACATTATGTATGCTACTACGATGTTTAAATCTCTCAAACCAGCCTTTGCTGGCTTTAAATTCACTACCATTACAATCAGCACTGGTTGCAGGCATTTTCTTTAAAAGATCGGCATGCAAGTTCCTTGCCTTTTCACAAATAATTGACTCAGACACACTATCACCCGCTAACTCTTTATCCTTGATCCACACCAGCAACAACTTTTCAATCTCTTCGATTATTTGTGGTCTGTTTTTGGCTCGCACAGTAACACCTTTTGCAACATCAGCTTGCTTAATTTCTTCCTTCTTAAGCAGGATAGAAGCGATAGTTGACCTGTTTTTGCCATATATCCTGGCAAGATCACACAATCGCACACCACTCTCGTATTTTTGTATTATTTCCTTCTTCATTTCTACGGTGTTTCTCACTTTTATCAGCCCAGGGGTACCACTAGGAACTTTCTTGGGACCCATGGTAGCTTATTTCACAGTCGCACGTAATGAACAAACTCCAAAAATTTTTAATTAAGTGTGAAATGTCTGTGGAAGCGTGCAGGGTATTGTTCTCTCGAGTGTAAACAACGCGGGACTGGCTCTCCACGCCTGCGCTGTGAGGCACCCAAGCGCCTGGGCCGACAGGTCACGAACGTATTCGTTCGACTCGCGATAATTTGTTCGCATGACGATTTCGAATTTTTTGTACTAATGACGATTTGTTCGACTGCCGAGCCGTTCGAATAGCGGGGGTCCACTGTACTTGTTTACCAATGACTCGGACTGACCAGTATGCATACCTAAATAATGTATATTAGAGCAGATTTCCTCTATTTTGTTCATTACAATACAGTGGACCTCGAAAATCAAACATAATCCATTCCAGGAGCTTGTTCTTAACTCAAAATGTTCAAAAATTGAATCAATATTTCCCATAAGAAATAATGGAAATACAATTAATCCGTTCCTGCTGTCAGGAGGCATGACAAAATAGTACTTCACTATGATGCTATTATCAACTAGACAGCTTATTTATCTATCACAATTCATCTAATATGACAAACAATATAAATAACAAAAACCTGATATACACTCTAGTATGAATAAAATATGTATGTCATTACGAATGTGGTAGCGGGGGAGGACGGTGGTGACGAGCATTCTTGGTCCAGCTATAAAAACATCTTCCCATTCTTTCCTTCTTCAGACGTGTTAGTATAAGAGAAAGCAGAGTTCATAATGCTAACTGCATTAGATCACTTCTTTCCAGTCGGCTACACGGAGTGAACAGAACTCATTCCTGTCCAGGCTGGTAACAGCAACAACTGGTTTGTTTACAAAACTTCCAAACCTTCTACACTCTCATTCATTTATTCATTTAATCTTGTTTACTCACCTCTCACTCTACATTAAGACTGCCTCTTACCACCACTGCCTCTCATCACCACTGCCTCTCATCACCACTGCCTCAACCAATGAACAAGCACCACTGCCTCTCACCATCACTGCCTCTCACCACCACTGCCTCCCACCACCACTGCCTCCCACCACCACTGCCTCCCACCACCACTGCCTCTCACCACCACTGCCTCTCACCACCACTGCCTCAGCCAATGAACAAACTCCAAACACAAATAATTAATTGTGAAATGTTTGGAAGAGCAAGCAGGGTAATGTTCACTGAAGGATAAACGAAGCTAGACTGACTCACGACGCCTGGGCAGACAAGTCTGGTACGCACTTGTTCGATTGGCGGAAAGTGTTCTATTTCAGATTTGTTCGATTGCCGAGGCGTTCGATTTCCGAGGGTCCACTGTATACAGTACACTACTATATAAACATATAAAAATATACTAAAAATTTTATAAATTGTGCAAAGGTAACATTAAAACAATATCAAAAATTGTTGACACAAACCCACTACTATTATAATATGCTCCTCACTTAGTGACGAATTTGTTTACCGACGTGGTCTTACAAACAGAACTCCGTCGTTAAGCGAGGAGAGGCTGTATTAGGTTAGGATAAGTTTAGGGTAGGTTGGGTCAGATTAGGCTGTCCTGTTAGGTTAGGTAAGTCATGTTAGGTAATGCTAGGTTAGGTTAAATCATGTTAGATTAGGTTGTCATTTTAGGTTACATTACCTAAGTCATGTTACGTTAAACCATATTAAAATAGGTTAGGGTAGCCTTGGGTAGCTTGTTTGGGAAGGTTAGGTTGAGTCATATTTATAGATGTTAAGTAGGTTAGATATCAAAACAATGAAAATGAAAATGTTTATTTCCTTGGAAAAACTTACAATGTGTGGTTTACATATTATAAAATATTAATTACAAAGAAAGCCACTAACATGCCTAGGCATTTTTACTTTTTAACTATGCAAACCAATCTATAATTTTCATAAATGGCATGAAATTACAGAAGTGAAAATGGCCATGAAATGCCAAGTGAAAATGGCCAGAAGTGAAAATGGCCAGAAGTGAAATGGCCAGAAAATGGCCAGAAGTGAAAATGGGCCAGAAGTGAAATGCAGAAGTGAAAATGGCCAGAAGTGAAAATGGCCAAGTGAAAATGGCCAGAAGTGAAAATGGCCAAGTGAAAGGAAGTCAAATTATCAAACTGTTGAAAGTGAAAATAGACAGAATTATCACAAGCATAGCTATGCTTCTTTAAACTATAAATAGGCAATTACACTGCTATACATACAATATGCTAGCTATACACCAGCATTATATGTAGCATTACTAACATACCTAGATACACATTAATTACCTTTGTCACAGTGTGTAAAACACACCTACCTTAAACCTATTTCCCTACCCAGTGTGCCATGGAAGAAAACATTCTAGTTTGCTATGGAAGAAATAACATTAATTAATCATACCTAACGTTAGTATTTCTTCAGATTAACTTCAGAGGGTTACTGATGAACAATAACTCAGGCAGTGTGGCTTATTTTCTTTAAGTACTGCACTTCTCTTCCCCAGGATGAGACCCGGAAATCTCAACTAACTCTACAGTACGTACTTACTTATTGCAAGGTGCACAGAATCAGCAGGTGTATAGCACTGAACTTAGGTTCCTTTGGTTAATAATAATATAAAATCTTTATTTAATACAAGTACATGTACAAGGTATACAGACCTAGCTGACATCAATGACATACTACTACATACAGTGGAGCCCCAGATTTCGTCCGGTGCGGATATAGTATAATTCTGATTTCAACCACTTTTTTGGGGCGAAATTTTACCCCAGGTTTCGTACCTACACTCAGAAATCGTCTGTATCAAGACGCGTACGCCCGCCCGAGACACAGCCGCTCACATGTACGTGACTCAGTCTGCCTCTGTCACTCATTCAGTGAGCAATACTCCGCGCGTTCATCCGAAACACGGAGCTATAAATCACAAGAGAGTACACTAACCTAAGCCAAAGATCAAATAATCTATTAATTTTCAACAAACATGGTTTGAAAGACTTACTAAGCTTATTTAGGTACAGGTACACACAAGTACAATTATCATAAGTACAATTATCATACCAAAAAAGTCATGTTATTTATTTCCATAATAGCTAAGACATAATTGTTATAAGTAGTATACACTGGTGGTAAATTATGTACGTAGTTACAAATAATTCAGGATAACCAACAAAAATTTAACTTCTTGTATTTGGGTAGGCAATGCTCTCGCCTCACACACCGAGTGTTTAAGGTTCAATCCCTGGCCTGGTGGAAACATTGGGCGTGTTTCCTTACACCTGCTGTCCCCGGTCTTATGCCAAAACAAAGTCAAGAACAACATCCAGTATTGGGCCCCTACTAAAACGAGATGGGTCCTACACAGATGACAGCAAGGAAATGAGCGAGTTACTAAAGTCCCAGTATGACTCAGTTTTTAGCAAGCCGCTAACCAGACTGAAAGTTGAAGACCTAAATGAAATTTTTATGAGAGTGCCATAGAACCTGGTAGACGCAAGCCTATCTGACATTACCCTGACGCCACATGACTTCGAAAAGGCGATAAATGACGTGCCCATGCACTCCGCTCCAGGCCCTGACTCATGGAACTCAGTGTTCATCAAGAACTGCAAAAAGCCCCTATCACGTGCATTTAACATCCTATGGAGAGGGAGCATGGACACTGGGGTCGTCCCGCAGTTACTAAAAACAACAGACATAGCCCCACTCCACAAAGGCGGCATTAAATGGGCTGCAGAAAAAAATATGAAATTCAATGATGAGAAATTTCAATTACTCCGATATAGAAAACGTGAGGAAATTAAAATCTCATCGGAGCATAAAACAAATTCCAACCACACAATAGAGTGAAAAACTAATGTCAAAGACCTGGGAGTGATCATGACAGAGGATCTCACCTTCAAGGACCATAACACTGTAGCAATCACATCTGCCAGAAAAATGACAGGATGGATAATGAGAACCTTCAAAACCAGG
Organism: Cherax destructor; assembly: GCA_009830355.1. Classification (NCBI taxonomy): domain Eukaryota; kingdom Metazoa; phylum Arthropoda; class Malacostraca; order Decapoda; family Parastacidae; genus Cherax; species Cherax destructor. The sequence continues at coordinate 11,617 of WNWK01020757.1, read as the reverse complement.
GATGCCAAGCTCATGTTGACACTTTCCAGGTCGCTTGTTCTATCTAGGCAGGAATATTGCTGCACACTAACTGCACCTTTCAAGGCAGGTGAAATTGCTGACCTAGAAAATGTACAGAGAACCTTCACGGCACGCATAACTGCAATAAACCACCTCAATTACTGGGAACGCTTGAAGGTCTTAAACCTGTACTCCCTGGAAGACAGGCGGGAGAGATACATTATTATATACACTTGGAAAATCCTAGAGGGATTAGTACTAAACTTACACACGAGTGTCACTCCCTACGAAAGCAAAAGACTCGGCAGACGATGTAACACCCCCCCCAATGAAAAGCATGGGTGCCACTAGCACATTGAGAGAACACAATAAGTGTCAGGGGCCAAGACTGTTCAACTGCCTCCCACCATACATAAGGGGGATTACCAATAGACCCCTGGCTGTCTTCAAGCAGGCACTGGTTGATGATATCTTTATTATGCACCCCATACCCATCCTGTGGGCGCCAGCGGTAACATCCTGGTTGATCAGGCTCTGATCCAACATGAGGCCTGGTCACAGACCGGGCCACAGGGGCGTTGACCCCTGGAATTCTCTCCAGGTAAACTCCAGGTCACCTAGAAGTAAGTAGGTAACTGGATGTTAGTGGACTGGTGAGGGTGGCATCCTGGGGGACAAGATTGAAGGACCACAATGGAAAGAAGACAGTCAGTCCTCGATGGAACAGACTTTCTTAGGTTATCCTGGTGGCTAACCCTTCAAGGTTAAAAATCTGAACAAAATCTTATCTTATTTTAGCTAACTAAAGCACATAGATTAATTCTTAATATAATAACTGCTCCATCAACAATACATAAGTGGTAGTAACATTCATTAATACACCTACACCTACCTTGCCAAGCACATCAGAAAACTAGAGAAAGTGCAAAGGTTTACAATGAGACTAGTCCCGGAGCTAAGGAGTATGTCCTACGACGAGAGGTTAAGAGAAGGGATAGGGAGGATATTATACCAGCATATAAAATACTGAGAGGAATTGACAAGGTGGACAGAGACAGGATGTTCCAGAGATGGGAAACAGCAACAAGGGGACACAGTTGGAAGTTGAAGACTCAGAAGAGTCACAGGGATGTTAGGAAATTCTTCTTCAGTCACAGAGTTGTCAGGAAGTGGAATATTCTGGAAAGTGAGGTAGTGGAGGCAGGTACCATACATAGCTTTAAGAAGAGGTATGATAAAGCTCATGGAGAGTGACATAGTGACAACCAGTGAAGAGGCGGGGCCAGGAGCTCTGAATAGACCCCTGCAACCACAATTAGGTGAATACATGTATACATATTAAGACATTGGGGTCAGGACAAATATTTCGTTATTTAGCAACCATCATCAAGACATGAAGCATCTCAACCACTAGTAAATTATCATTTAAAAACAAGTATTTCAACTCACACTGCTTGCAAAGCTCGAACCATTGTGAAGGTGTTGTTCTAGATGAGTGAATATTATGAACGTCTGGCCTGTGAGTACACAGCAGCACAAGGTGTACACAGCAGCAAGGTGTACACAGCAGCAAGGTGTACACAGCAGCAGCAAGGTGTACACAGCAGCAGCAAGGTGTACACAGCAGCACAAGGTGTACACAGCAGCACAAGGTGTACACAACAGCACAAAGTGTACACAGCAGCAAGGTGTACACAGCAGCAAGGTGTACACAGCAGCAGCAAGGTGTACACAGCAGCAGCAAGGTGTACACAGCAGCAGCAAGGTGTACACAGCAGCAGCAAGGTGTACACAGCAGCAGCAAGGTGTACACAGCAGCACAAGGTGTACACAGCAGCAAGGTGTACACAGCAGCAAGGTGTACACAGCAGCACAAGGTGTACACAGCAGCACAAGGTGTACACAGCAGCACAAGGTGTACACAGCAGCACAAGGTGTACACAGCAGCACAAGGTGTACACAGCAGCACAAGGTGTACACAGCAGCACAAGGTGTACACAGCAGCACAAGGTGTACACAGCAGCACAAGGTGTGGGCACCCAGGTCACACACACTGCTGACTCACGCGTCAACATCTGCAAGTTATTAACCTACAACAACTCTCCTATACTCACTAACAAACGAAGCTTTACAAAGAAAAAGACACAATATAGTGAGAGCAACAATACACAAATAAGCCGCACTAGGCAGAATAAAACTTAACCCGATGTTTTGGTCCGATTATTTAAATTCAAGTCGGACCGAAACGTTGTCACAAGTGGCCTTACTTGGGTACATAGCCATACATAACTATGTCTGGTCAAACAGGATGTACTGCAATTTACTGCTACAACGAATTATTGTGTATAACTAAAAACTTTAAGGCCCCAGTTACAATTAGAGCAGTCTACAGGTTACCTCCCATAAACATACTTTCATTGACAACCTAAAAAACATAATAATTAACAAAAAGTTTAATAAACAAACCTGATGCTTGTTGGCGACTTCAACATAAACCTTATCCAAGCAGAAGACCCTCAAGTACCTGACTTCATGTACTACCTCTGTAATCTTTTGACTACCGCCCACAACATGGGTATGGGGTGCATAATAGATGTTAAACTAACACAAATATCATGAACCATTTCATACAGCCCTCGTTTGCCTGAGTGACAAACCCAATTACTGCCTTGTAAAACACACTTCGGCTCATTAAAATTCAACATAGATAGTACTCATATCAAGGAGGCCAAGTTTGCTAGGCAGACCAGCTCAAAAACTGTATACTTAATAGAGATGTTGTAGAGCTCCAATTGTAACTTTTTTTTTTTTTTATTAAACATATCTCAATACAGCTGTAAAACCTCATCCATATTTATACAAAACAAATTTTTTCTTTGACCTAACAACACCTCGAACAAAATCCCAACACCCTACACACACATTACTAATATTAATCAAACTTAACTGTCATTACAATGTAAGACACCACTATATTACATTCAACGATCACTTAAGATCAAAAACCTAACTCTTCAAAAGTCTGGAGCCTTACCTAACCTACTGCTGTATACCACAACAGTGCTCCTAGAACCTGGTGCACATCAAATAAAACCTCCCCATACCCATACATTTCAAGGTTTACCACCACCATGTCATGCTTGAACCATATGACATTCCCTGTGTTTGACACAGACAAAACACAAAAAATTACCCCGGTGGTAGCTGAAAAAATTAACACAAAGGAAAATAATATTTTTTCCACCCACACACACGCACCCAACATACATCCAAACACCTGCCATACGTGACACAATGTCCATACACCAACACACGGATCTCACTCACACAGGCGGCATCTCTAATAGAGATCTTCCAATATATATATATATTGTTTTTTCCTTTAATTTAGTCAACAAAGGTTTGCTTTGACTCACAAACCCCTAAGAGATTATGATGACGCCGACAGTTAGAAAACAGGCAAGCTTCCCCTTATGCTCCCAACACCCCCCCTTCCCCCAACAACCCTTTTTCGCCAACCTCACTAACTACTGATTAACAAAAACAATTTTTTTTTTTTTTATTAATTATCATTGAAAGCAGAGCACCCGAAACCTAAAGCATCAACAACAAACCATCCTCATTTCCCCTTACACCCCTGCTACCCTAAAAAAACCATACCTCACACACACTCATGTTGGTCCCTCACCCCCCCCTCCCCAACAATAACGCAACCGTGATGTTCCTATAACCCAAAGAAAACGCCTTATACCACCTTCCTGCATACACCTCTTGATTACGACATCTTGTCCTATAGAAACCTGCCGCCATAGCTCTAATACGGACAGCGCCCTGCTCCTCTCTCATGCACCACGAGATGTAAATGTACTCCACCACTAAATATGCCACCGCCCTTCTTACATCCTCAGGACACGCGTCAACATCCAAACTTAACGCCCTAAGGGTTGACAAACCCCGCCCCTACCCTTTCAAAACCCCACTAAACCATTCCCTCACCCCCCCCCAACTCCTCACAAAAGTAAATAACGTGATACGCAGTGTCAAGCCCACCGCATTTCAGGCACAACCCCTCCCTTATTATGCCCATTCTCCACAATTGTGCCCTTGATGCCAAAATGCCTAATAAAAACCTATACCCTGTTTCCCTTACCCTAGGTGGTATACGCAGCCTCTTCATCCAATACCACACCAATTTCCAATTATACATTGGATAAATCCCTGACCCCTGCACTATCTCTTTCTCCCCCCTACCCTATCCAACTTACTCACCTTCACCCTACCTGGCACCCTGACAACTGAAAGGTATCTCAAAATATCCTCACAATGCAATAAATCTCTACCCTTCCACCACCTACGTACCTCACTCATAACCCTTCCCACTCGCCTGCCTCCCTTCCCCCCCCTACTAAAAATTCCTGTTTTACGTATATACTTTGAAGCCTTCTCCCCAATGGTATCAACCCCATACCCCCTACGGCCACCCCTGCTGTCACTACTTCTCGCGCCAACCAGTGCCTCCCATAGCTCCAAATGTATCTATAAACCCTTACCGTCAACCTACTTATGTCACACTCCCGTAGAGGATAAACAGTCGCCACAAACCACAGTTTACTATAAATTAGTGCATTCACTACCACTGCTCTTTGTAACAATGTTACCTCTCCAGGACTGAAACCACTTAACCTACCTAGCGCTTTGTTCACCACTAACTCCGAATTTAAGTCCCTTGCCAACTGACTATTATGACTAAAAATGACCCCACATATTTTTAAGCTATCAACACACATCCACCCACCCCTACTTCCCAACGGCCCACCCACCCACGAACCTACCTCCAACAACCTAGATTTCGCTCTATTGATGCCCATCCCAGTAGCCCCTCCAAACACCTCTATAATCTTATTAACATTTCCTAAGCCCTCACTACTCCCCACCATAATTGTAGTGTCATCAACATAACCTACTATGCCTGTTTCACAACCCCACTTTTCATCCCCATCCCATACCCCCTCACGAACCAACCTATAAAAGGGGTCTTGCAGACACCCAAAAAGGATCTGAGATAGGGGACAACCCTGCCTCAGACCCCTCTCAAACCTCACCTGAACCCCTAACCTGCCATTAACCTGGACCCTCGCCAAAGCCCCATCATACAAGGTTCTTACCCACCTAACAATTTCCCGCCAAACCCCTGCCTCCCTAAGATCTCATATAACATCTCCCTATCTACACTATCGTACGCCGTTTCCCAATCTAACCCCAGAACCCCTCCCCCTTCCTTCTGTTCCACGAAAGCCTTAATTCTTCTATGCCCCGTCCTAATACTACGTCCTGGTATACCAAACTGACCGTCCTCTAAAACCTTCTCCAACACCCTTTTCATCCTATTCGCTAATATCTTGGCAAAAATCTTGTAATCAGAACATAATAAAGTTATTGCCCTATACCCTCTCAAAACATCACTGTCCTTGCCTTTTGGTACTAACACCACCACCCCAGTCCTCTGCACCTCATTCATCGTACCCCTATCCTTCATTTGATTCAGCACCTTTACTAAAACATCCTTCAAAACATCCCAATGACATACGTAGAAATCCCCAGGTAACCCATCCACCCCAGGTGCCTTCCCCATGCGTAACCCTTGCACTGCTTGCCATACCTCTTCAATCGTTATTCTTCCACCTAACCCCTTCCTATCCTCCTCTCCTGAATGCTCTCTAACACAATCCCCCTACAAACCTCATCCCTCACTCTACCCATGAACTTATTCTGAAACCAATACCTCGCATAACACACATCCCATCCGTAGTTCTTAACACCTGACCTGTATGATAACCCCCAATCTCCTCCTCTACCTTCAACGCCGTTATTGTCATTCCTGTTCTACGTGTCCTAAATCTCCTCAAAACAGTACCCAATGGCCTATCACCCCATAACACCTCTTCTAATTGACTACGAACCCTTATCGCCCTAAAAACTTCATTCTGAATATCCTTTAGTCTACCCTTAAGATACGCTATTTCCTGTTGATGACACCCTCCTCCTCCACCACTATAACAATCCCGTAACCTCCCTTCCAAATATCTCTGTAACCCATACCTATACCTAGCCTCCTCAACCCCTTCACGCCTATAATAACCTCTCACTGCCTCCTTTGCCATCAAATTCCACCACTTCCCAATGTCACAAATGCCAATACCCCCACCCCAGAACCCCTCCCACCAAACCTCGAAACCCTCACGATCCCCCTCTCTTTTCAGCAAACTAACGTTCAACCTCCACAAGTCCGAATAATATTTAACAGCACCCACCCACCCCAACACAGCCACCACACCCCTATTATCTGAAAACCCAACATCTATATTACGCACCTCTTCCACATTTATACTTGAAGACACGTACACCCTATCCAACCGTGCTGCATATCCTTTCCGAATAAACGTATGTTCTACCATAACCTGTCTACCATCTACTACATCCCTAACCCCAACTGCCCCTAACAAGTCCCTCAACACTGCTAGCACACAACCTGCTCCTCTCGGTTCTACATCATTCCTCCTAATAACACAATTCCAGTCTCCCGCCATCACTGTTACCGCAGGAAGACCCCTTAATGCATAAACTAAATAATCCCTCACGAAATCCCCCTTGATACTAGGCACATTAACCGCTGGCATATACACACCCAGAAAACAAACCGAAATGTCACCCCAAACCCCCTCTACCCTTACAATCCGCCCCCCCCTACCTCCTCCCACGACCTCAAATGAAAAGGGCAGGATTCCCTAATACCTACCAAAGCCCCTCCCTTGAAAAGTTCCGAACTTCCTGTATATAAATTAAATCCCTTTAACTTCAATTCCCTACCACACCTATAATTGTGTTCTTGGAGGAAACAAACATCAATACCCTCTCTCCTCAAAATACTCTCAACCCACATCCTCTTGACCTCCGCTCGGAGGCCATTAACATTCATACTTAAACACTTAAATTCTTTAAAGGTGGTTTCCCTCGATGCTTCGTTACTCGTGCTCCACCTGCATTAACGAAGTACCCCCCCCCCTGGGCCCTCCTCCCACCTTGTCTACATGCTTCTCCCTTACTCCCCCCCTCTCATTCCTATCCCTTTCTGCTAACACTTTCTTCCCTGTTTTCTGAGCCGGCGTCAACACATCATCTTCCACAGAACCACTAGATCTCTTACGAGATTCTCCTGCCACCTCCATGATCTCTTCAGACACTGCACTGTCTACATTGTCCTCCTCATGAACTTCCGACTCTACCACACACACGCTCACCTCATTACCACTCTCTCCACAACCACTCTTACTCAGGTCATCACTCAGCTCTTCGCCCAGACTTTCCATTACTTCCGGGTTATTCTGCAGCTCATACTCCTCGCCCACGGATGGTGGACTATCAATCAACTTCCTTAGATCCTCCAACAAAGGATCTGTCAATTCCACCAAATCATTGCCATCCTCCTGTCCGATGGCGACTGTAGAATCCTGCACCTCCTCTTGACATGTCTCAGGAGGTAATGTCACCACCAACTCCTCCGCTTGCTCCATCTCATCGCTCCATCGACGTGCTCCTCCATCCTTACACCCTGGAGAAGACCCATTCCTCTCAATGTCACTGAAAAGGCCATCCACACCAATCCCCCTCACCTCCTCTCCACGTCGTTGCTAGGGTAACTGTCCTTGTCTCTCACAAGCCACCGCCAAATGCCCCGCCTGTCCACATAGCCGGCATGTCCTCACTTGCCCTGCATATGTCACATATACTTGTGTACGAAAGAGGGGCATCAATACATATGATGGTATAGGCATCCTCAATGACATCTTCAGACTGTATGATCCTTCTGGCAATCCTGCATAGGCACCCTGTTCCCACCTACCGACAGTTGCCGCATGAATCACCCCATAGGCCTTGAACACATCTCTCACATCTTCTTCATAAGCCTCAAATGGACAATTACGAATCCGTATCCACTTGTATGTCGCAGATACGTCCCTCAGCCGCACCTCCAATCCTTCCCTCACAACCATCCTCTTGTCTTGATAATCGTCAACAGCTCTTCCGTAGACACCACTCGACGAGAATTTCACAAACACTCTTGTTGCTCCATTCAGTGATATCCCATAAATATCTGAAGTGGCAAATCCATATTTATCACGTAGAATGGCAGGTAAGAGATCGTCTGCATTTGAAGGGTAAATGGCCCCAGCGAGCACCTCAATACACACTGTATTTACTCTCCTTCTGTAGGCCTCGGCCATTGCTGAGAAAATGAAGTTGTCAAAGCTGGCCACCAGAGGCGCCTGACAGCACACCCTCACACCACAGTGGTCGGGCAGCAACTCGAGTGGAGACGGGAGTAGTCAGTCGAGAGTGTTTTTGTAACTGGGGCCTTAAAGTTTTTAGTTCTTGTGTTCTTGGGTCTCAGAGCTGAGGTAGGTTAATGGGCTGTGGTAACTATACAGTTGTTGATTATTTTATTTTTTTTATATTTTATTTAAAAACATTGTAATACATGTACAATAAAAAAAACAGGCTTAACACTTACAAAGACATAACATCAGAAATATGAACTGAAGCTCATGACTGTACAGGGAGCCAGTAAATCAAAATAACAAATCACGCCTCCAAGAACTATTAAAAATAGCTCAAAATAAGGAACACTTAACAAAAGTGAACATGAATAATGACAAAAGGCTAATAAACCAAAAACATCAGTACACATAACAGACGAAATAACATAAAAACCCAAAACACATACTCCCCCCACCCCATACCCTCATGATCAAACCCCAGTACCCTCATGGCAATAGCTCATCACATATACAAACTCACAATAAACAAAGAAATCTTGTCAAGGGATACCAATATACAATGTCCCCGAATCATAAAAACAAAATCTCAATGAAGAGCAGGGGTGCCACTAGCACGTTGAGGGACAACACAATAAGTGTCAAGGGCCCAAGATTGTTCAACTGCCTCCCAGCATACATCAGGGGGATTACCAACAAACCCCTGGCTGTCTTCAAGCAGGCACTGGACAGGCACCTCAAGTCGGTACCTGATCAGCCGGGTTGTGGTTCGTACGTTGGACTGCGTGCGGCCAGCAGTAACAGCCTGGTTGATCAGGCTCTGGTCCAACAGGAGACCTGGTCACAGACCGGGATGCGGGGGCGTTGACCCCTGGAATTCTCTCCAGGTAGACTCCAGGTAGACCCAATCGTCCAAGCACCAACATATACTTGCCACATAAATCTAAACATTAACCCATGCCCTTTGATACGCAAACTCCAAATATTGTACAAACATATTGCTTACTGATCGTTAAAGCAAAAACACCATTCCACACATACTGCAGAACACCGTACAAAACAAACAATGACACTACCTCAAAGGTATTCCTGCACACACAACACCCCCATCAGTCTACTAAAGAATTTACATGGTACATTGACATCCTACCAATTGTATGCATTCGCTGCCCGACCCTGGTCATGAGCAGGTGTGCTGGCAAGGGTCTCTGGTGGACAGTGGCCACAACCTTTAGTTTCAATATGGCGGCGACGTACCGGAGGCGGATAAACACTGTGTGTATTGAAGTGCTGGTGGGAGCTATCTACCCGTCCAATGCAGAAGTATTATTGCCTGCTATAATTCGGGATGCTTATGGAATACCCATGGAAGATTTATATGGTGTAGGTACGGGACGTGTCGGCTACGTATGTTTGGATTAGAGTACGTAATTTGCCATTTGAGGCCGATGCTGTTGATGTGAAGAGGGTCTTTCAGGCATATGGAGTGATACATGCCGCTAACATCGGGAGGTGGACCCAGGGGGCCTATGCTGGTATGCCGGAAGGGTCGGTCAGTCTCAAGATGACATTGAGGAGACCAATACCTTCGTATGTTCTCCTGCCGGAATTCCGTACACAAGTCTATGTTACGTACGTGGGGCAGGTGAGAACGTGTAGGCTATGTGGGCAACCGGGGCATATGGCACTGGCGTGTGACTGACGGGGGATACCAACCCAGCGACAATATGGTGCCACGATGCAGGAACAAGGGGAGACGACATTGCAGGAGGAGGCTGTACATCAACAGGAGCCAGCAGCTACGGTGAGCTGATTAGTACTGGCAAGTGGAGTGACGTCGTGGAGGAAGAGGCGGAGGTGGTTGTATCACTGCAACCGGTGACGCAGCCAGATGAGGATCGTGGCTCCCTGGATCGTGAGGTGCGGAGGGAGGATGACGTATTGGTTGAATTATCTGGACCTCTCTTGGAAGATTTGCAGAAGATGCTAGATAGCCCGGCGCTGGTGGCAGACGACTATGTGGAGGGTACCTTACCGGAGATGGTGGCAAGGCCAGGTGAAGTGCTGAATGGGCGTGTAAGTATGGAGGCAGGTGATGGTATGGATGATCAGGTGCAGGTGTGTGTGGTTGAGGCTGAGGTACATAGGGGCATGTCGGATGTGAGTGGTGAGGCAGCAGGTGCGGTCATGGAGGTAGCGGAGGGATCCTGCAAGAGATCCAGTGGATCAGTGGAGGATGATGTGTTGACGCCAGCTCAGAGAACCGGCAAGAAATTATGGGCGGATGTGGCTAAGGGCGGGAAAGGCTGGGTTAAGGGTAAAGTCACGGGCGGAGAGGGAGGGGGTAATGGTGGGGGAGGACTAGTGATGAAGCTAGGTGGGTCTAGATTGGTGAAGCATCGTGGGAAGCCTCCAATGAAACCTTCAAGTGTCTCTGTATGAACGTTAATGGCCTTCGGGCAGAGGTTAAATGGTTATGGGTGGAAGCAACTTTAAGGAGAGAGGGGATTGATGTATGTTTCTTACAGGAACACAATTTTAAGTGTGGTAGGGAATTGTTGCTAAAGGGGAGTACAGTGAATCTCAAGGGTGGGGTGTTGGTGGGAATTAGGAAGACCAGCCCTTTTAGTATGAGGTCTTGGGAGGAGGTGGGGGATGGGAGGATTGTGAGGGTTGATGGGGTATGGGGAGACATACCTGTTAGTTTTATTGGGGTTTATATGCCTGCTACCAATGTACGGAGTGTGAAGGAAGCTTTTGTGCATGATTTTTTTAGTTTATGCTTTAAGGGGCTTGCCTGAGGTGGTAATAATAGCTGGTGATTGGAACTGTATTATTCGAAAGCGTGATGTAGAGCCTCGGGGCTTGGGATGTGAACTTGCAGTTTTGAGGGATGTGTTGGGGGCGGTGGGAGTCAAGGATGTTGTGGTGGGAAGGGATGCTTTGGTGGAGCATACTTTTTTTAGGAGAGGATATGCGGCACGACTAGATAGGGTTTATGTAGCGTCAGGTATAAGTGTAGGAGACGTGCGTCTTCTCGGTGTTGGGTTCTCTGATCACCGTGGTGTAGTGGCGGTGTTGAGCTGGGTTGGGGCTGTCAAGATATATCCAGGTCATTGGAAATTGAATGTTCGTTTGTTACAGAGAGATGGGGATAGGGATGCTTTTGCGGACTGGTGGGGAGGGTGTGGGGAAGGGGCAGAGGGATGAGGGATGAGGTGAGGTGGTGGTCTTCACAGGCGAAGGAGGGCCGGAGTGGAGAAGGCGGGTTATAGGTATGGTTT